>JAOTQG010111593.1:0-11799 GCA_025631175.1 Iris virginica
CTCCACCCCCCCCCAACCAAAAAAAAATTAATTAATTAATTTAAAATTTTTGTGCATTTTGTTTTTATATTTTAATCACAAATAGATCAAATTATCTTCACAAATCTAAATATAATTTATTTAGTTATCAAATAAATGATTGATCAATATGTTTTAAGAAATTTAAATATGATTAAAACATTTAAAGCAGATTAATTACAAATCAAATTGAACTAAACTATGATCTATCAACAGCTCCTTAGATGTGAAATCAATCGGTAAGGTATAAATCTCTGATCAACTGAAATACATCTCATAATTTATTTTCTAGATCTTTTCTAAAATTACAGGAGTGGAGTGGGGTGGGAAGTTTTAATATTAAACATTTTTTTTAACTAATGCTTATTTCGTGTTGTATATAGGAAACAAGAACAAAGACAAAAATTTTGAGGTAACAAAAGCCCATGTCATGTGTAATGATATCATGCGTATCGAGCGTTCAAGATTAATTAGGCAGTGTTTGTACGTTATAATCATACATCATCAGTCCTCTGAGGAATTTTTATATCTTAGTTAATCACAATTAAGGATTGGCACTTTCTCTCACTATCAACAGAAGGTCAATCCAATAGTCAATTCAGCCCAGGAAGTTATGAAATATAAAAAATGATACTAATTTTTAGACAATAGCCCATACCACCCTTATATTAACTCATTTTGTTTGACCTTCAAAACTACTACTACTACTACTACCTCATTTTGTTCATTAGAAGAAATTTGTTCAATTGCATGTGTTAACCAAGGTAGTTGTTTATAGGGGTTTCGATTTGGTTCAATTTCGATTATTTTTTATCAAAATCGAAATTAAATTAAAAGTTCGGTTTTATCATTTTTCAAAATCGAAACCAACCCCGAGTACATGCAAAATCGATTCTTCGATTTTGTATATTTTGTTCGACTTTGAATGAACTTTCAGTTTCAAAAGAAAGCATGTAATTTTCAAATTTTGATAGGTACCGAAATAAATACATAGAGTAGATATTTTTCAATCACAAAAAGGAGAAATATTATGATTCGACTTACAAAATTATAATGAACATAATTTATATTATGAAAAATGAATGAAGAAAAACGAAAATAAAATGAAAAGAGTGAAAAGTTATATAAATACAATACTCAATATTATATGATATAAATACATTGATGATATAAGTGTACATACGTAATTAGTTAAGTACAAAATATAAATAAAGATATAGTACTAGTATAACATTGGTGCGGTTTGATTTCAAAAGTGTAATATCACGGCTAAACCAGGGTCAACCCAATATTCTCAATTTTGATAGAATTAGAAAATGAAACCAAACTAATATATTGGTTCAAAATTTTTATGATCGATTTCATCGATTTGATTTGGTTGGTTCGATTTTACATTTTTTTTGTTCTGCTCTAGTTGCTTATAGTATATCCAAGGACAAAAATGGCAATTAAAATTTGGAGCTGACGCTATTAAAAAGGGAGTAGCAAAGCCACAGTTTATGTGGATTATCGATGGAGTAAGGCAAGTTAGGTGAGCTGATTCTAACTTTAGGGGCACTTTTTCTAACCTAGCGATCCTTATCTTTATTCTTATTTTCTACACTAGCAAAATCGTCGGACATCAAAAGTAGAAAAAGCATTGCATACATTTCATGCCGATCATAATGTCTTGTAGCGAAAAAGGAAGTAAAACGACAATTGAAGATAACAAAACTTATTAGAGTTGTTTCTTAAATAAGACAATCTACACAAAAGATATTTTTGTTTAATCTTAATTTATACTTAGACAATTTTAGTAAACTAACATAAGAAATCTACTGACTTCAAAATTAACAATTTCTGTAGAACATTTCATGACAGGGTAATTCAGTAATTATAATTATAGAAGTTAGTTAGACATAAAAGGAAAGTTTTGGTCAATGTGCAAACGCCACATAGGAGCCCAAGCATGTTGTGACACAACGGACATCAGAATTACTAAAGGCTATAAATAAGTTGAGTTGAGTTGAGTCAAACACAATGAGCTTAATTGAAGGGAGACTTTACTTTTTATAATTATCGCATCACACTTCAATATCTGAGTGATCTCAACACAAATGGTATGTTAATGAGCTTGCCAACTCGAGCTCAGTAGCTTAATACGCATAAAAAATACTATTTAAGAAGTCAATTTCAAATAACCTTTTATCAAATCGAATATAATTAGCTCGACTCGTTACGCAACCCTATCATTAATTTTATTTTCCGAAGGTCTAACACTTACATATTGGTTAAACAAATCAAGTTTAAAGGGTCAATCCAGTTATCACCACTGCCAATGTTTTGGTTAGGACATCTAAATACCCTACAAATGAATAATTCATACCTCAAAAAACGAAAATAAAACAAAAAACAAAGGAAGTATTTGCATCAACTAGAAAAATAAGGGTCGAGTAAGTAAATTACCAATAAACAATGAAGTTGACTGTATTATTACCAAATATTAGTCTCCGACACCCCTCTTCTTCCTTCTATCCTCATTATTTATTTAATTTAATTTTGCTTCTTTTTCTTTTTCTTTTTCTTTCTTTAGCGTCTCTTCGGTAACTGACACTTCTCAAACATCACATGTAATTCCCCGTCCGGTTCCCACCCCTCTCACCTGCACTTTTTGTAGCCTCCGGTGAGTTATTAATATCCCTTTTTGACTTTAATAAAGAAAAGCTCAACTGCTAAAGCTGAAATCTTGATTTTGTCAGCTCTATATAAGCATGTTTCCCCACCCTTCATTTTGAATGTGTGTTTTGCTCGAGTAGTGCTTTCTTTAGGGATTCTTGGTATTGTTGTGTTCACTCTTTAGGACCCATCTTTTAGCTTCAATTCAGTGCTAAGTTTCAAAATTGAGGTAAACTTCCTTGTGGGTTCCTAATTTTTGTTAACTCCCTTTAGTGTTTTTTTTTTTCTGGGTGCCTGCCAATTTCTTTGTTCGTGTTCTTGAATTTGCTTAATTTAATGCTGCCTTCATCAGAGTATACATTCATTTTTGTATTTATACATGCACTGATAGTTTAAGTGGTGGTGTTTTTGAGTTGTGTGTGTGTGTGGCTGTGTGCCCACGCACTTTAACATTCAATTTACTGTCAAATTGGGTGATTTGATTTTTGAATCCAACATGGGATGGTGGGTGGACGGAGAGCCTTAGGGTGACAGAACAAGTTGCATTTGGAAACTCTTTCTGCAGAATATGCTTGTGGTAAATACATGTTTAGGTCATGAACCCGTGTAAGAATTGATTAAGATCTTATCTAAATTTGTTTTTTGATGCTGTGATCAAAGATTTTTGTTTTCTCGGTTTTGTGTTAAATGTAAGGGTGTATCATTTCAGAAATGTGCTTGCTTGAAATGATTATTAGTAATAAAAGCATATGTGAACAATTAGAGGCTATAGTTTAGATGGACTTAGGCCCGAGTTTGTTCCAGATAAAAGATAATTCATTTGGCTTTCATCTATTTTTTTTCCCTAAGGTTGGAGAGGGCACGGACCTGACCCCAACCCTTATTCTCTTATTAAGTAGGACTTACAAGATTCATTTTAATATAGTAATAGAAGAAGTTATATTAAATGGACTTATTGCCTTTTTTTTTCCTTTTTTTTTTTTTTTTTCATTTGGCTTTCATCTAACGTAATAGTTAAGGCACCAAAATGTGTTTATATAGTATGTCCACATTTGGTTACTTGAATTTTTAATTACTTTGTTTTCTTGACACGTGCAAGATACATTTTAAATTTTGCACGGATATTCCTATTTGGACTGATGATTAGAATTAAAACTGCTGTAAAATAACGGAACATTTAGGTTAAATAAATGTGGGTCAAATATTCCATACCCTGCTTTACGAATTCTATCGTTATGTAACCCTGTCTTGTGAATGCTGATTTAGGTTATGTTGGGCAGCTGAAGTAGTAGACTTGTGATATGTCATTAGGTGGTTACTGTTAATTTTAATCGATTATTGTAACTTAGATTCACTTATAGAAGTGATTAAATCGAGCTAGAGCTCAAAATGAATTTCTGTCTGAGCACCTCTAAGAAATGTATTAGCTATTGTTTAGCCATCACAATATATCCATTTAAAGATTGATAAATGTCAAGGTGTGATGTGGTGTTTAGTTTTGTTTTTTCATGCTACAAAATTCAATGCAAATTTCTTTTTCATTCTCTTACATCTTCTATACCTTTGTGGCCAGGATGAGGCCACCTACTTAGCTGAATGAGTGTGTGTGTGTTTGGTGTTTCGGGGTTGGGAGTGGGAGTGGGAGGGAAGATGACACAGTTCGCCAATGATTATTTTTTGTGTAAGCAGGCAAAGGTGCTCATCGATATCGAGTTGTGACACATAAATTGTTTTCTCCATAATTTGCAGATGCAATAGGACCTTTTCCTTGATATTTTTGGGAATTTTTAAAGGTCATGGCTGCATGAAAAGTTTTAACCTCTTTCTGACATTCAATGCAGGTCGTAAGGTGGAGGAGACATTCTGTTACATTCATTCTTTCTTGACATTCCGAACAACACTTGTTTCCTTCAAGTCACGTGATTGGTATGTGATGTCAAATTCAGATATAGATCATAGTATATAGAAGTGCTTGTATTGTATAATATATAACTTTTCCCTTCAGTTACATAATCATGACTCCGTGGTGGAGTGGTAAGTCTTCATCCAAAGAAGTTAAGAAAACAAGCAAGGAAAGTTTGATCGACACAATTCATAGAAAATTTAAGAATGCCTCTATTGATGCTAAGCCCAAACGCTCTGGAGGTTCCAGAAGGCACTGCACTGAATCCATTTCTCAAAAGGGCTCTCTTTCTCATGCTGGTTCTCGATCATCATCACCGTCCGCACTGGTCCCACGCTGTCAGAGTTTTGCAGGACAGCCCCAGGCCCAACCGCTCCCACTTCCTGAAGTGCATTCCACTAGTGTAAGGCGCATGGATTCAGGAAACAATGCATCAGCAAAACCAGCTGTCAGAGGCGCGTTGCCCTTGGCATTTTTGCCCCTTCCCAAACGAGGCCATGGTCGAAATGTATCGGTTCATGCAGATGCGGATGGGGATTTGCCCACTGATACTGTTTCTTGTGCTAGTTCCATTGATAGTGATGATCCATCTGACTTGCAGTTCATAAGTTCTCAAGCATGCGACTTCGACAATGGGATGAAAACTGCTACAAACAGTCCTTCAAGGTGAGTTCTTCATGTATGGCTATTTATCATACTGAGCTGGATCATTTAATACTTGACTTGTGTTGGTTTTGAGTGGATCTCAAACATGATTATTGGTAGATCCATAAACAAGCCCAGCTCGGGTCAACTCTAATATGCTAGGGAATCACAGACTTAAAAACATTTTAGGTATATTTACTTTATTATGACATAGAATCCAGTTAAATTTGAGCTGGCTTGGTTATAGGCTATAGCTCTCATTCATTTAGTAATCTAGTCAAGCTCAAGCATAAGTTCCGTGGCTCAAGTTCAATTAAGAACATAAGAGCCGAACTTGAACACCGAAAACTGTGTCCCGATGAGGTTTTCACAGCCTTATCTGCATGAATAAACATTGGTGCGCCCCGCCCTCAATAACCTTATTATGTTCACTAAAAAATTTCACCTACCACCAAAAAGGAGAAATTAACCTTATTATGATGTTTATTTTATGATCATACTGTACTACTACTCTTTGCCTTTGTATTGTTTGTTCTTCTATTTTTGTTTATGACTCCACCTTTTACTCTTTATTGAAGTTCAAAAAATAAGGATCAAGCTGCAGTTACGAACCCTACGAAATTAAGAGAAAAGTTGAAGCCAGCTAACATGTTATCGCCAAGGGGTGGCCCTGTAAACCGCCAAGGACCAAATCTACAGATCCCTCAAAGTGGTGCTTTCTTTAGTGCTCCAGATAGTTCCATGTCAAGTCCTTCTAGAAGCCCAATTAGAGTTTTCGGTCCTGAGCCAGTCCTCGGCTCTGGGTTTTCTTTACTTGGGTCTGGACACTGTTCTAGTCCTGGTTCAGGCCACAACTCAGTTGGAGGGGACATTTCTGCCCAACTGTGGCAACAGCACAGCAGGTGTAGCCCCGAGTGTTCACCTATACCTAGTCCCCTAATGACGAGCCCAGGACCCAGCTCCAGAATACAAAGTGGGTCTGTCACCCCTCTACATCCACGAGCTGCTGGGTCCACCATAGATTCACAACAAAGCTACCGGCTCCCCCTCCCCCCTTTAACAATCTCAAACACTTGTCCTTTTTCTCCTACTTCATATTCAACGGGAACAGCAGCTGGGGTTCCACGAAGCCCTGGAAAGGCAGATCATAATCCAACAAGCCCTGGTTCACGCTGGAAGAAGGGACGGATGCTTGGCAGAGGCACATTTGGACATGTTTATCTTGGCTTTAATAGGTATCTTATTAAATGAATTGCTCTCTCTCTCTCTCTCTATATATATATATATATATATATACATATACACACACACATAATATATATATAGGAAAATGATGAGCTACAAACCTCAAATATCGTACAAATGTGCGAACCTGTTGTATCTTAGTACATTTTTGTTGTATCTTAGTTTTTTTTGTTGTATCTTAGTAAGACCCTGTTCTATCATATTATATTTTTGTTGTATCTTCGTATCTTAGTTATTTTGTACGATACAACAAATATATAACTAAGATACAACAAAAATATACTAAGCTACAACTGGGTTGCACGTTTGTACAATATTTGTGATTTGTAGCGGAATAGGCCCCTATTTATATAAATGTAAGTGTATGTGTATGAGTATGTGTATGTGTGTGTATATAAATATAGATCGATTGATAGATAGATAAATAAATAATGTTTTGACACTCTTATACTTTGAGCTGTAGTGAAAGTGGGGAAATGTGCGCAATGAAAGAAGTGATACTATTTCCGGATGATCCAAAGTCAAAGGAATGTGCCCAACAGCTAGGACAAGTAAGTGCTGATATTTATTCTCTTAGCAAACTCTTTGACGATTCCGTTTTGGGAAATTATCCTCATCTTCAGAAAGCTCATAATTGCATGATATATGGCAGGAAATTGTACTACTAAGTCGCTTACGGCATCCAAACATTGTTCAGTATTATGGAACTGAGACAGTAAGCTTTTTCTCCTCTCTCATATGTTTTTATCTTCAGACAACAGAATGTGATATTTATTTAGAAACTTCTAAAGCTAGTAACTTGTGTAACCTACCTTGAAAGCCGAGGGGTGATAGACTTTGGGCCAAAAGTGGGAGGTGTCAACGTCAGGTTTGCATCCTTCCATGCCCCTCACGATAAAAGAATAAGAGAACAACAAATTCAGAATCTGGTTTTTTTGGGTCCGTATTTTATCATCTACTATATGTGGTCTATAATTTTTTTTTTCTAAAGATGCTATTATTTGATGTTGAATGTTGAGACCTTCCTATGGTATGTAAAATGAAAATTCACACACTACAGCTATTTTCTTGAGCTTGTGACCCATAATTTGTTTAAACTTTACATTTCATTAAGCAGCAAGCAGATGACTAGTCTGGCATGCAAGTGTAAGTTAACAATGTGAGAGTCCAGCAGTCATCATGTTTTAGGGTGCAATGTGTCAAACCTGAGACATTGCTGAGTTTTTTGATTGGTTCCGTACAACTTCTCAGGTAAATGATAGACTGTATATATACCTGGAGTATGTTTCGGGTGGGTCCATATACAAACTTCTTCAAGACTATGGTCAGTTGGGTGATAGTGCAATTCGAAGTTATACACAGCAAATTTTGTCAGGACTTTCATATTTGCATTCTACAAATACAGTCCACCGGTGAGTACTGGGGTATATGTTTTTCCTTTTATTAATCATGTAGTGTGTTTTAATCATCTTATAAATTGTTCTTATATATGGGTTAATTTTATATTTATTTAGGGACATTAAAGGAGCAAACATACTGGTTGACCCCAATGGCCGTGTAAAACTGGCTGATTTTGGGATGGCAAAGCATGTAAGACAACTTCTACTAAAATTCGCCAGAATATTAATGCAATGAAATCCAGTTCAAGTCATTCTACATAGCATCAACAAGCTTATCGCGTTATAGAGTATATTTTCTTCAAATTTTTTACGGAGATTAATATGTGATTGGTAATATTCATACAGATAACAGGCCAATCTTGTCCATTATCGTTCAAGGGAAGTCCGTATTGGATGGCTCCTGAGGTCAGCCTACCTATACTCATGTTTCTTTTGCTATTTTGGCCATTTTTTAATAGCTAATATTACTCTTATTACTTTTGTTTCTTCAGGTTATCAAAAATTCAAAAGGCTGCAACCATTTTGCTGTGGATATTTGGAGCCTTGGGTGCACGGTTTTAGAGATGGCCACGGCAAAACCACCTTGGAGTCAGTATGAAGGGGTTAGTCAATCATCCAAAATCTTAATCAACTAGTCCTACTTTCTCTCTTTTCTTTTTTTTTGTTGCACACAAATGGAAGGGCAAGTATTGATGCATCAGTAAGTTGCTTCATTGTGATCTAGAGGTCCAGTCGAACTATGGAAACAGTTTCACAGCATGCAAGGAACAGTTGTGGGCGTAGATCCTTCCTAGATCAGGCATGGTGGAACCGTCATGCACTATGCGTCCTTTTATTTCTTTTTTTCCTTCTTTGTTTGCAAAGAAAAGTGTAATCAAGGTGCCATCGGACTTTCGGATTCCTTTATAAGACTCAGTGACCGAGGGTTTCACAACAAGAGGCCTTAGGTTCAGTGCACTCCCTCACCCCCTTAGGGCGTTCACTATGCATTAACCTTTAAGAGGTTAATTCACCAGGCGACATCATCAATCTATAAGCGTTTATAAATGTATTCTCCACCATGGATTAACCTCTAATAGCTTTTTAACATGGATCAACCAATAATATTTATTATTTTACAATACAATCAATACACTTCAAAGATGACGAGAAGGGACCAATTGACGTTTGACCGTTTGGGCCAGAGTAACTGCTCATCAAATAGACACTCTCCCACATTGGTACTAACCTCTCCTCGAAAGCCATACTGGGTGCTCGTAGTAATCATTAAAAGAGAGGACAATAAACTCCATAGGTATCCAGGGGAGCTTACCCTTTCGTTTTTGTGTTCATGTCTCCATCAAGGTTGCTGCTATGTTCAAGATTGGAAACAGCAAGGAACTTCCTGCAATCCCAGAGCATCTCTCAGAGGATGGCAAGGACTTTATATTGCAATGTTTGCAGCGCAACCCAAGTCGCCGCCCAACCGCAGCGCAGCTGTTGGAGCATCCTTTTGTTAGAAATATTGCTCCATCTGAAAGACTTGTTTCAAATCCTGACCCTGTAGAAGCAATACCTTCGATCACAAATTCAGTGAGATCTCTGGTACGTGTATTCTGTCTTCTGTTCATGCTTGTTTTTCCATTTCCATCAATGAGTCCAGGTTTCAAAGTCAAAAATTCTAAGTATTGAATTTCTTTTCCATAAATACAGTTAAATTTAAGGACTAACATTATAGCTCTATCTTAGAGTTTATTATAACTAAGCTAAATTTGGAAACTCAAATTTAAACAGAACTCTTTAAATGGAACATCCAAGAATATAAAGAATCGCTCTTTGAGTAGGCATAGGGAGTATGTATTTATGTACTTGAAAAGGAAGAAGAGATTAACGTTCGTCATTTGATTGGCACTAAAGGTCTTTTGATGTTTCCAGGGTATTGGACATGGCAATAAGCCACGGAACATATCATGCCCAGTTTCGCCCTTGAGGAGCCCGCTTTTGCAACCGCGATCTCCACAACATATGAATGGAAGACTCTCTCCCCCTCCTATATTAAGCCCACGTGCCATTTCTGGTTCTTCCACACCACTCACCGGTGGCTATGGCACCGTTCCTATTCATTACCAAATTCATAAGCAAGCTTCAACGTTCTTCCACGAGGGTATAAGCGAAATTCCAAGATCTCCAAACCATTTCTACCCCAGTGGTGGTATCTCCTCCTATCAAGACCTCAAGCCTGATATGTTTCGAGCAATGCCTCAAGGCTCTCCCTTCGAGAATGGTTTTCTGGGAAATCAGTTTGGCGGGCAGTCAGTGCTTGCTGATCGCGTGTCCCAACAGCTTTTGAAAAATCATGTGAAATTGAATCCTTCAGTAGACCTTAACCCCTCATCTCGTCAAAATGAAGTTTGACTTGTGGGTCCCAGTCACCTATCTGTACAATAATATAACCCAAAAAAAAAACAATAGAGCTTCAGTATTCCCTTGCCTCTCTCCTTTTTTTTGGAAGCTAAAATGGAAGTAGCAAGATGCAATTAATTGTTTCCATGGTTCTCAACAAACCGGGACTTGTGGGAAGTTCAAGTATATTTACCTGGAAATCAGCTTTTACTTAAAAACTGGACCTGATATGGGTAGAATGGTGAACGTGATAATACAGATGGATAGCTTTTGGAGCTCCAGCATTCAGCATTTGTTGCAGTGAAGAATGTTTCGGATAGTGTAAAGAAATGTAGATCTCACAGTGTTATTGTACATGAGAAAAAGGAGTCTTCACTCATTTCCCATAGTTTTAGATTTCAAATCCATTTCTTTACCCCTTCTCTTAAGCTGGGAAGGGTTTAGGGAGGTGAGCTATTAGTTATGGAGATAGTGGTTAACTGGTGTACAGAAGTTAAGAGGTAAAAAGTCCAGGTTTTTGTCTAGAAGTTCAAGTGGCAGAAAGGCTCTGTAGAAGGTATGATGTATCGACTTATTGGAGCTAATTATTGAACATTTGGGCTTTCCTGAAAAAATTATTGCAAGACAACTGCTGCAAAAGTGAAGGTGTAATTTAACCATTTCTGAAAGAGTTTGAAATTCAAGGCCACTGTCAGATTAAAGATAAAGCATACTGCGCCCTCTTGCTAATGAGGTGCAAATTCTTGTATTAAGAGTGAAAATTCAAGCTCCTAGTTGCCAATATAACAATAGTTGGGCCTGAAGGTGACTTGATCTGGCTCTCAAATCAACTCAAGCCCGAGTCTGCTCAGCTATTATTCTTCAGCTGAGAAAAGCCATGCTAGAAGCTAGCGAAATTTGTCACCCATCAGTGCTGGCAGGAGCTCAAACCTAATGGAAGTTCCGAAGAAGATCCCAACCATGACTCCGAGCCAAAATCCAAACATTAACTATTCCAATCCAAATCATATCAATCCGATTGTGTTCTAATTATATTTCAAAGGTTACATTGCATGCTCAGGCCATCGACTTGATACAACACAAAGTTGTCTTTTACCTATATTAAAGACGATACAAAAATCCACTCAAGAAATTAAGTCGATAAAGCCAAAATCACATCACATAATTAACATGAGGTAGCCAAAATCAACATCACACAATTAACAAGACCTAATTACTTGGGATCTGTCATGGTCGAGCTGAAATCCCACAGTTTCTTGGCCAAGTCTGCATCTTTACCATGAGGGCTCGTTTTGTCAACATTACTGTCTGAAAAATATTCACCACTAACCCCCTTCACTTGTGGGTGTAATGCCACATAGCACTGAGTTGCTGCTCCCTGGAACAAAGAGTGAAAACAAGTGAATAATTTTACACAAAATCAACTATCTATAGTATAAGATCAAGTGGTCTTTTACTATTCATTCAACTATTTACCGATGGGACAACGCCAACAGTGAATTAAGTCCACTCATGTTGACTTCTTTGTTTCCTTTTATTTATTTTGCTTTT
>JAOTQG010111604.1:0-11799 GCA_025631175.1 Iris virginica
ATGAATAGTTACTATTCATTTGATAGGGGTCCCACTCCCTTCCATTGTAATATAGATGGGAAGAAATTACAACTTCTGGTTATTGTATATCATTTTTCTTTTCTACTTCTCTTTGTTGCTGTAACTTGATACGTTAACATCTCACATATGATTCTAACATTATACCCTCCTACCGTCAGATGGAAAATCAGTAATTTGTTAGCATGCCTTAGTAATAATTACCAAGAGCAAAAAATAACAATACTAATAATAAAATCAGAAGGACATCACGACCAGAATGATCTATCTATCAGACTGCTCACTTTGCACATGGTTATGAATAATGTCACAAATATTATAAATTTCCTCACCCAGATGCTCGAGCTGTGAATATTGTCCGTTTCCCAAAAACCGGTGGTTCCTAAATCAAACAAACAAGATTATACAAACATTACCACAGAAACAGAAAGGATTTAAACATCATTAGATTAATAGCATAACTAGCATTCTCCAAACATGCTACTTCACGTCAAAACAGATTTATATCTTCTACTTACATCATACTCTTCGAATTCATAATTCTCAACCATGACAATGTTAGGTTTTGCACTCGGAGGTGCGCGAAGCAACTCCTGTGCCTCTTCCCATGTAACCCTCAGTTCCATAGCATCTTCACGATGCATGTGCAGCCTCTTGCTTTTTAACCCGATGTTTCGAGATCTCTTCTTCTCTGTAACTCGCACATGCCGCTGCGTCAAATCTCCGTTAATGCCTTCATAATCCTCTTTTTTCTGCCAACCCAGCGTAATTCTAACCAACATAAGCAATATACTCGGACAAAATAAATAAAATTGGAATTCAGGTTTCTCTCCGCAAAAAGAGAAACAAGAGTCGCCACTTACTGTAGGAGGGCCTTCAGCAACACCTTTATGAGAGGCCTCTCCGGAAGGATCATTTGGGAGATCGGATGTTTCACCCTCCTGCTTGTTTCGGTGACACGAAAATTAAAAACCAAACACAGAGAAAAATGATCTATAGAGATAATGGAGAACAAAAAGGAGCTACAAAGAATGACCTGCATATCAACTGACGTAGTTGCCTTTCTACAGCCTATTACAAGTTTGCCTCCAGGATCTATTCGACTAAATGTCACTACAAAATATGACAAACAGAGAGAGATAAAATAAATAGCTAGCACAAAATCTAGATAATTTATATCAAGTACAAAGCTACGTATATGATGAGTTGATGACAGTGAAATTACGTAAATGACTGGGGCAATAGAAAACCATCTTTGAACCAAGATGCTTAGATGTACAGAAGAAGTAAAACAATTAAATACTATAGAAACTTAAAGCAGTGACCTAATTGACCAGTACTATTTTGAAGATTACTGGTTCCTAATTCTGATAACTCTCATGAACAGAACTTTAACCAAAAAAACCACTTACGTAGTTGTCCTTATTATTTTGCCTTCAACAATAGACTTTCTTGTGATTTGAAGGAAGAGAATTAAAGAAGATAACGATGCTACCAAAATTCCAAAGAGAAAAAAAATAATAATAAAAAGAAAAAGAAAGGTACTGCTATTTGTACTGTTTAACCTATAAATATTCATTAATTCTCCAAAAAATATTATTTCTACTAGAAAATGTGCATATTATCTAGAGTGTTCATGCGGATAATGATACAATCTTACTGTAACTTGAGGAAACATAGAAATATAAAAGTAACATATGACTCAACAAAATAGAAAAGATCGACTTTTCAAATAGAGTTCTTTGGGTTTTAAAAATTTTTTTTAATGTATTTGGGGAGGGGGAAGCATATGAAAAATGAAAGATACATAGCAGAAGTCACCAGAACAAAATGATACGAAGGATACCAGTGTCTCCAGCTTGCAATTGCATATTCTGTATGCAAGGGGTTACACCCTCTAAAACATACATCCGGCTATTGTTATTGGGCCAAAACCTGAACTGAAATGTCCATTCCCTCCCCTTGATATCTTGAATTCTTATTGGCAGCCCTTCGGAATTAGAAATAGGAGGAAAATATGCCTGCGTAGTGCATAGATAGCCAAACATGATGGTACCAGACCCAGGGATGGAGAAAAGAAAGAAGAACAAAGAGAAACTTACTTCTGCACATGCTTTAGGTAGGACCAACCGACCAATTCGACCAGCATCACTGGCACTCAGAATCTTCTCGAATAATGGAACAATATTTGAGTTCAAACTTGAATTGAAGATAACAATTAAGGGAAACAATGTTTCAAATTATTTTTAAACTATATTATGAGTCTAGCATATTCAAAGTTGAAAAGGTAAGGCATGATCATGGATACTCTCCAGATATTTGCTCCAGTTCTTGGTCTGTGATCCTTGGCCAGTACCGTGGAAGTAACTGATTGCGTCCCCGCCCTTCACCTGGAGGCCGTGCAACTCGAATCTGAGAAGGTGTTCCTTTGTTTGCCAGTGACTGCACACTGAGGCCAGGTTTTGGAGGTTTCGGCAGGATATGGCGTGTCCTTTGCCCTTGTTTGAAGGGAGGAACTTTGTCGGTCTCGCTTGACTCAATGGCCCCACCAGGATTGGACAGCACGGAATTCGAGGTAACCTGAGGACCACCAAGGGAGAAATTCAAGGATGCCTGAGCAAGCGAATCGTACATGTCTTTTAGACCTAGTGTAGGTCTACTGTTATCAGGTTTGACAAAGATAGATGGTGGAATAGACTTTTGTGTGACGTGTGGAAAGGGTGCGCGGACTTCTGCGGAAGAAAAACTTGTACCGACTTCCCCAGCAGGAAGCACTTTGCCTTCTCGCTTCACATGACCAAATGATAAAGTTGGGTCAACCTTATGAGATGGAGTAGAAAGAAAGGGCTGATGTTTCTCCACGGCTTCAGTCAAATGT
Organism: Iris virginica; assembly: GCA_025631175.1. Lineage (NCBI taxonomy): Eukaryota > Viridiplantae > Streptophyta > Magnoliopsida > Asparagales > Iridaceae > Iris > Iris virginica. The sequence goes on from JAOTQG010111604.1 coordinate 2,897, forward strand.
ACAAGTTTCCCCTTATCAGGACTGACACCACTAATTCGACTTCCAACAGCTGCAGATTGCCAACTGTTAAGTGGTGTTAATGAGCCAAAACCATTCCGGATATCATCATTGGGGCTCTGCATGAAAAAGTCACCAGAATAACTGATATGTCTGTGTCTAGAAAACAGACTAAAAATATTTGAGTTATTATGAGCTAAAAAAGGCTTTGGGATCTTGCTCAGAAACCCTTTTCATATAGAAACACAATAAACTTAATGTTGCATGTTGCACAGCAGCTCATGAAGAAATATGAAATTTTATTGTTTATGGTATTCACGAATGGAAAGTAGACCACTTACTCCCTCCATCCCTAAATGAGAGTCACATTTGGTTTTCGTAAAGTAAACCCAGTTTCTTACTAGAATAATTGTTTCACATACATTCATTGTGTTTGAGATTAAGATTTTTATGTAAACTATCAATCACATTTTCTATAAGTTGAAAATAAGAAGTTAATTCTCATATAAAATTGGTCAAAGTTTAGTAAAATTGACCAAAAAAGGTCAAATCAAGACACTCCTTCAGGGATGGAGGGAGCAGTAGAGAATACGATACTAAGATGGATGTCCGGTGAAACTAAGAAAGATGGGATTTGATAAATATATGCGACCGTAAAAGTCATGACTTTAGTAGAGAAAATGAGAGAGAATCACTTAAGATGTTTCTGTCACATCCAACATAGGCCTCTTAGTGCACCCGTTAAGAAGTGTGATAGTATCAATCTCAACCAAGCTAGAGGTAGAGGAAGAACGAAGCTAACATGGACATCCACAGTATATGAAGGGATATGGCATTTGTGATGACCTAGCCTTGAGCCATAGAGAATGTAGGAAAAAGAATCCATGCTGCCAACCCCAATGATTGAAACTAAGGCTGAATTGAGTTGTACAAGAAACAAAATACAAATGATCTATGCAGAGCATTTATATAGTGATAGAAGCAGAAGCTTGACCATACCAAATTCATCGGAGTAAAAAGGAGCAAGTAATGAGCTAAAGCCCTAGTATGCATGTGGGTAATTGGGCCTCACCCGAGCGTGGATACCATATTGAAGGGTTCACCCAAATCAGAACGACATGGCTCGTGAATGGTCCGCCCTCATGGAATGAATGCAAGGCTGATGTTGGTTTATAGTTGCAATAAACTGTATCACAAAAATATGTGACATTAACAGCCGAAAGTCCCTATAAAAGTTACCTGGGCAGGTCGAATTGAACGATTTGCCATTGCTCTCAAGCATAATACGCATGCTATGCCTCCCAAATCAAGGTAATCATGAAGATATTTTGAAACAATGCATCCACAGTGGATAGGCTGTCATACAAATACGCAACTAGATTTAACAAACAGACCAATAATAATGTTGGGACAAATCAAACGTAATGGAGATCCTATTTACCTTTTCACAGTATTTGCACTCTCTCCAACCAGATTCGTTCAGGTGGAATCTTTCGCAGTAAACTACATTTTCATAGGCAGTCCTATATCCAAGCAAGAGCCAAACAGAACTTGTAATCAACTTGCAAACCACATGGATTGTATAACCACGCTTACCAAGCGGGACCAGGAAAACTTTGAGGAAGCAAATTCAAAAAGCTGAATAAATATGCTTCATATAATACGAGAGGAGGAGGGAAACCTATGGATTTCAAATACGTTTAACAGAAAAGGTAAAAGTGAGGTTGATTATACTTCGAGTAGTAAATGCTTGTTGCCTTGATCACTTGGATTTTGGAGACAGGCAAGTTCTGTTCTAACTATTATCATCTTCGAATCCAAAGTTTCCTCATACTTAGTTTTTGGAGTTTTTTAAAATGAAACCATCAACAATATCATAAACTAGAATCACTTTTCCCGGGGACATTTTATATAAATATGGACGCTTGGTCCAGTGATTTGACAGGATACACTCTAGCATTTTAAGAAATTCAATCTGCAAATGAGAATATTAAAACTTTGATTTTTCAAAACCTTTCGAAAAGTATCTCAAAGGAGTCAGCTCCCAATCACCCGAAATTTCCATCTAGGAGCAACAAGCAAGCATTCATAAAAGAGAGATGCTGCCTGGAGTTCTCATGGAGGAGCTAAGAAGCAACCTAATGAAAAACAGAGTAAGAAGAAAGGAAATCAAAAGGATGGCGGTAGCTGAGGCCATACTGGTCGTCCCTGAAAATAATGGTCCGTTTTGACTTTTCACACCTGCAATTTCTTCACCAATGCAAAATCTTTACTTTTTCGGACGATTGTGGGAAATATCCTAATTACGAAATTCAGAGTGTAGAAAAGCATGAGATAAACTAGATCCATTCGCAGCTCAGGTAAAAGTTTTCATATTTAGGACTGCTCCTTGCGTTGGACTTTGAAGTTTGCCTTCTAACAGTCTAGGCAGTTTTGGCTGAACAAACGTTCATTCAAGGTTGAAAGAGGTTCATTATGTTTTATTTAACTTTTTATAATTAAGTTATAGCTCTTGGCCTATCTGTATAATCTTGCCAATAGTGATGTCATATTGTAAATTCTCTTCAAGAGCATTATTTATTTTTGCGTTGAGCAGTTGATATTAACCTTCCTCGCGGAATACCCACATGCTGGTAGGTGGTCACTTCTCTTAGTTCCAAACATTCAAACTCTAGTTATCACATATAAATCCAAATGCATTAGGTTCACAATGCAAATTCTTTATGAAAAGTCTAAAGAGTGTAATAGGAATATTCACTTGTATCATCCTTTGCTTAAAACAAATTCTGTTGTCGAGTTAACTTGGCCCCCCGTAACGCCAAAATCTAACTTATCCCGTGTGTTTTTCAAAAGATGAAGTTCACCTGTGCAACCCACAGAGTTTGTAGATGACACTCGATCGTATTCTGTTCTTTGTATGCATTTCTTTGATAAGATGTCTATGTTTGCTAAGACTAGCAACATCTTTGAGGAAGAAAATAATAATCCTACCCAAATTTCACTCCTTTTTTTTATAAGAGAATGGGGATGGTACCCTGGAAATTTATTAAAACCACCAAATTTTGCTCCTTTCTATATCTGATCTTGCTGCCATACTTAATTAAAGAAATTCAGTTGAGTGAGGGGAATGATTTAATGCAATGGAGGCTAACTGCTAATGGAGAATTAACTATTAAATCTTATTGGGATGAAATCAGAAGCAAGAAGCAGGCATCATTTTCATATACGTGTAGTTGGCACAGCCACCTTCCTCCTAAAATATCTATCTTTATTTGGAAAATTCTGCACAAGGGCATTCCAGTTGAGGATAAAGTTCAAACATATTCATATGGCATCTATGTGTTGCTGCTGTGTTCATGCTACTACTGAATTCATTTATCACTCGTTGATATAAGGGAGTACCGCTGATTCTATTTGGCCTTTCTTCGCTAAAGCTGTGGGAATAAAGTTCGCCAAGGGTAGTCTCCAAAAAATGCTGATTCTTGGTGGGTCCATGAAGATAATAATAGCTTTAAAGGTTACATTTGTAGAATCATTTCTAGCGACAACAAGGTGCAGTCCAGTGGTAAGACGTCTCACCTGTTTCCAATAGGTCACGGGTTCGAGTCACGATGGGGTAGGTGGGAAATCACTAAAAATCCTCTTTAAAAAAAGGTAGAATCATTCCTAGCATTATCTGTAGGACGATTTGGAAAGGAGAAATAAGGCAGCTTATGAAGAGCAAATAATGCAAGTTTATCCCATCATTAAAATAAATTTGTACGCTGGTGTCTGATTGTATTTGAAAGTCACTGCTGAATGAAATTCAGCTAATCCTTTTTTAATCTCATTGTTTAATTCCAGGTTTTTTCCTCCTGAAAGAACTTGATATAGTTTGTATTCGATGGAAATTTCCTCCAGGGTGGTCAATTAAGGTGAACACTGATGGAGCTTCAAAGGGAATCCAGGTCTTGCTGCTGGAGGGGGAGTGTTGAAAAATCATAAGGGCCATGTGGTAGCTGCATTTTCTACATTTTAAGGTCATCAAAAGAACATGTGGATAGAAGCCAAAGCAGCTCTTGAGGGCCTTCAGCTTGCATTCAACTCTGGCTATAATTATGTTTGGCTAGAGTTAGAATTGGAAGTTTTTGTCAGGATCCTCAAGGAGCAATATAATGTGCCTTGGAAGTTTGGATACTTGATTGATGATATGAGATTGAAGAATTCGATGCACGTGGAATTATCTCAGACTTGCTTGCAAATTGGGGAGTTCACAAAAGACATTCTTTTTTCACTAGTCTATCAATGGAGCTATTCTGTTAGATAGTACTAAAGTTCCTTATATTAGATTCAGTCATTAATGTTTTGTAAGTTCTCTATTTTTTTATTTAAGGCGGCTTGGTTTGGTCCCCCTCTTGTGTAATTCTTATCAGGTTTTAGCCCCCCACGTTATTAATTTTTTTATCATCAATTAATAGAAGAAATTCAAATGATCGTCATTGTTTCTGATATCTGGAAGCCAAAATTGCAATATCAAGTCTTAAGCTACTGCACCTACTAATATGAGCTAGAAATTTTATATATATATATATATATATATAATTAATATGAGCTAGCATGATAGTAAAAACAAAATAAGCAAGACACAAACTGAAACTAAATGCGGCTCATTCTTACAACCAAACGGGGCTATATCAACCAAGTTAATCAACATCTACACTACAATATATTGGAACTACAAAAACCAGATGTAGTTAAGAAACCATAAAAGACCTATTAATTCCACATATGCAAAAGAAAAACCCACTAAAAGGACAATTGAAACTCCCAATCCATTTGAAATCCTCACCAAAAGAGTGGACATGAATATGCTTTTAGCCATGAGTGAGAACCCTAAATTAGTAAATGGTATCTCAAGGTGCCCACAATTGGTACCACAAAGCACAAATAAAAAGAAAAGACTAGATGCCTTAATATAGGATCTTGGTAATATCCAAACCACTAGGATATTGATATGGAACAAATAAACATCTAATCTCAATACATGGAAGTCATTTTAAATCTTCAGGTGGTCTCCACCTTGGACCAAATACCATTAGACTATTAAACCGTCTACAAACTTAAAACATCTATGAACTCCACACCGTTGATCATCTCCGGTAAATCTTCTACACCCACAAAAGTTTTCACCTTTTTTTCACAAAGATAGAAGTAATCTTCAAATGCATACACACCAGAATAGAAAAAGTAACAAGAATAGTAAGATTTGTTGGGGTCTAACGAGTCACCTATCAAACACGACTAAATCCAAACCAACCACCTGTGACTTCACTGGAGCGCCGTGGACTCAATTTATTTCTTTATCTACTTTTTTTTTTTAATGTTTAATTTGGCTGTCCGTCCTCTCACAAGTGCTAACTAGAAATCCAACAAAAAGAAATAATCTTCCCCGAGGAAGAACTACCCCACCCCTAATTGGTACCTCAAGGCACCCACAAAAAAAAAAGCACCAAGGCACAGCCTAAACAAGAGAGCATGGGTTTTGTAATCCAAAATCCAGAAGAAAAATGAGGTGGGAAATCAAAATCCAATTTGTATGCATCTACAGCTTGACAATAGTGTTATATCACAAGGGTGTTGAGCTGCTCAATCTTGTTTCCCTTCAATATTCTTCTTTTCTTGCATATACATATACCATGTCCGAAACTACTCCTATTGCTGCTATGCACCAACCCTCATTACATCGGTCACATACTAGCTCATCCTTCTTGCACAATTGACTCTGTGGGCATCAAAAAAAAATTGAAAGTGTTCTTGGCTGCCCATATGTTGCCTTGGTAGAAGCTCAACATGCAATCATCAGCCATTTTAGTGGACCTATGAGGCATGTTGAGCCATCGCTTATTTATATTCCTTCAATAGAACATTCCCTTGTTGCTTATGTTGATACAATGGCTGCGCATATGGTTGATTTTGCTGCAGCCTTATAATTTTGTAACTGTTGATGCAATGAATTGTCGTGCTACTACAGCTATTTTCTCGGTTCACATCTGCACTTCTCAACTGGCAAACTAATAAATTTTCTAACTTACCATTGAATATGAGTACATGTTGGCTGGTCGGATCTGGCTACTAGTTCAGCCAAATCAGCTTTGTCAGCATGACTCAACCATGGACACGCGCCTGGCATCTGGACACCAGTATTTAGTGAAGAATCCTACATTCTTGGCGAGTCAGACATACCCAAAACTACCCAACACTGGCTCAAGACTCCTTGTTAAGTTGTGACATAGGTTACAGTTAGTCGGATACTATTTTGCATCTTGGCTCCGTATCTGCCACGCTGCCTTTATTTGTCATAAGACTCACAACATCAGTCATCTAGTTCCTAATGCTCCTGCTAAGCAAAGGGAGCTTGATTTCGCAATCTAATTGATCAACCTAAATATTTCCTTGACACTGGGTTTCCAACACCGACCGTAGAGGAGCAGTGAAGGATCTATGCATTCAGATATGTAACAAGCTACCCTTCCATTACTGGGACAGATAAATATGGGCGAACTGTTGACAAAAGTTCCCAAAATGAAAGACAAGGACAAAAGCTCTGATATACGAATTGTAAAAAGCAAATTCCAATTTTCTTGAATTCACCTTCATCTTTCCAATAACTATCAGAATTTGCTTTTTACAATTCGTATATTGGGTAACTAAATTTCAAAGTACGGTCCATGTTAACAGAATTTCAGCCATGATCAGATAATGCGAAAGTTCTAATTTAAAGAGAAAATATCTACCACCTAAAATATAGGAAAATTGTACAAACACGAGCATTAGAAATCCAAAATGTAACAAACATTTCCAATACGTTAAAACAGGGAAGAAAAAAATTACCGAAAAAAAAATAACAACCAAATTAAAAAAGAAATAAAACCAAAGAGCAGGCGTGAAATTAGGGATCCAATATCCTTGCAACATAAAATCAGCTGATAAATGAAATTTCCGAAAAAGGAGGGTAAAATGGGAAGAAAAAGATAATAGACAAAAAAATGATTAGCATTACCCGCAGCTGTAGCAAAGGGTGGAATAACCACCAGATTTGAGTGCCCAACCTCTCTTCCATTCCGGCGACGTCGTTGCCCCGCACAATCCGTTCATGCAAATCTTTGACCCCATTTTGACCCAATCCAATCCAATTATAAATAAAGCTCAGATCTTTTACCACCCATGCAAAAAAACACCCAAAATCAAAGCCCTAACAAAAAACCCAACTCGTATAATTACGATCAAATAAATCCGAAACACAATCTAAACCCAGAACCCCAAAATCAAAATCATCGCCTACCCAATTGAAATCTCAGTCAATGTGAACACCCAACACATGCACAAATTCAAACAACCCCAAGTTGGAATTTCTCTGAAATGGAATTCCTGAAAGTCAACACAGATGAGTAGCTCCACCGCAGCGGTCGCTGGCCACGGCGGTGGTTGGTATGGCAGAGAAGGAGAGATAATTTGATGTAAGAAATGTTGTGTAGAGATAAAAGGGTAAAATAAATAGATACAGAGAGAGAAAGTGAGGGAGGAGAGAGAGGAAGCGTGTGTGCATGCAAAGAGAACAGATGCACAAAATGCATGCACGACACCGGGGTTGAGAGGTCGTCTCTTTCTCTCTCGCCAACAGTTTGACCTTTTTCTTTTTTTCTTTTTCTGTTTTTTGGTTGCCCTCTTTCGGACAGTGCTATGCTAATAAGGCCCGAAAGTTTCGTGGATTCCCATAACATACTACATAGATACATGCATTCACTGTTCATGTAGTAATAACCTCATCTCATATCTATCTGTCGTACAGTTCAGTAATTTATGGGACCTGTTTTTTATGGCAACCCCAGATACACTATTTCTGGTAAAACTATCTATCCAAGGGGACGGAATTTCACTTATAACTTCTCATAATCTCATTAGATTAGATTGACATTTTCTTTTCGTTGGTAAAATATTTGTTTAATAGGGGTGTGTTTTGTTATTGTTAAATGGGTTAAAGAGGTGGAACTTCCCGTATTTTTTAAATGAGTCCTATATTTTATTTTATTTTGGGCTTCACCCCCTCGACTTGAAATACATTTGTTTTCATCCATTTTTTTAATGATGACTTGCAAAAGACATAATTATCCTTGTTTAAATAGGGATCAAAGAGTAAAAATAGAAATCTTCTTTATTTCTTCATTTACCCCTTCATCCTCTTCTTCTTCTTTCTTCTCCCCTTCTTTTTCTTATTTCCCAACGTATCAGATTTCAATTTGCAGCATAGAGAGAGAGAGAGGGGGAGAGAGAGAGAGATGGATCGAGATGGCGGATATGGGGGGCATTAGCACCCCCAAAACTAATCCAATCCCCCATGAAAAGTTGCAACACCTCATATATTCTTCTTTAATTTTTTCAGATCTGTAGTGCCATTGAACGACAAAATATGTTCTTCTTTCCACTTTTTCAGATATGTTCTTCGTTCTTCTTTCCACTTTTTCATATCTGTTCTTCGTTCTTCCCCAAATCGCTCGCCAACCTTTTCTGGGTTTTGAAAAAAATATGATTTTATAAATTTGTAGGTAATGAAGAAGAGGTGATCATCTGAGATATGGAAGAGCAATGAACAGATTTGGAGGAGAATAGGAGATCTGAAACAACTCCTTATTTGTTAGCCGTTGGAATCTGCAGATTCGCTAGAATTAATTACTATGGAGGTTAGAGATGTAAGAATTTCATCTTAACACCATAGGCTTCATATCAATTATCGAGATACCGAAACGAACACGGAAGCGTACCTGAATTCATCGTAGAAGAACAGCTACCACTGATTTGATCTTCGGGTTAGATCTTCCGGATGATTCAGTAGGTCTCTAGCAATTTCTAATGAATGGGGAATTAGAAAT
>JAOTQG010111615.1:0-11795 GCA_025631175.1 Iris virginica
TCACATCAATTCACATTGTAAGTAGGATACAACAATACAGTTGGTAGATACTACACAAACATTATTTCATATTGTAAGTGAGATACAACACGACAGCTCTTGAATACAACACAAAACATCAGGACATATTGTAACTGAGATACAACACGACAACTCTTAGATACAACACAAAACATCAGGACATAGTGTAAGTTAGATACAACATGACAGCTCTTAGATAGAACAAGACATCACTGAGACACAAAAATACATTTTATTAGGTACAACATAATACAACAAAATCAAGATTGAGATACAACAAGACATCACTGAAATGCAAAATAAAATGTCATTAAAATAATAAGACAATACTTAGATGCAAAATCATTTTGGTTAGTAGTTATATTAAATAGAAAAAAAAATGTACTCGTAGTTAGTCGGAAAAACTAAGTTTCGACGCTAAATTTTAAAAACTTAAAATAAAAACTCAAACATGCAAATAATGGCGAAATGAAGACGCGAAACCCTAACCTTGCTCTTTGCTGTTATGAAGCGGTTCCGTGATCACTTTGAAAGCTTGTCGTTCGATTTCTTCAAGTATTTTGTCTTTACAGAACGATTAATCGGTAAGTAAAGCATTTATATTTGATTATTAACTCAAAAAAATGATCATGTTAAATACTAACCTTGTTCTTCGTCGTTTGGAGGCGGTTGAGGGAGCAAATCAATTTTTTCACCGTCCATTTTGTTGACGGAGAAGTAGATGATGAAGTTAGGTGAAGAACGGCCGGTGAAATTGGCCGGAAATTTGATTTCGAAAGCGGGAGAATAGAGAGAGAGTGAGCGGTAGTTTCCGGAGTTTGGAGAGAGAAAGTGAGGGAAGTTGCGTTTATAAGAAGTGACATGAAGAGATGATTTTCTGCTTTTTAGGCTTTGTGATAATGCCCCAATTTTTTGATGAAATTACCTAATATGCCACCGCACTTTTAATTAGGTAGTTACCATCTTGTCCGTTGATCTTTGTTAATTTAATGGTAGAGATTAGTTCTTATGTTTGTATTTAATATTAATTTGTATTGGAACAATACCCTATATATATATATATCATGCTTTAACATTTTATCCTCACGTGCATATATAATATATATGGACTTTGTAATTAAGGGTCTATACATACCCAAACAATATTTTTTTATAGGATAAATGCAAGCAAAAAATTTGAATTTAAGTTGTCAAATTTAAAGTTCTGATATCATGTTAAACCCTATAATCAATTCATCTAAAAGTTTAAGCTATTAGAGAAAACTACATTAATATGTATATCATGCTTTAACATGTAAGCTGCCTTGATGACTATAGCTAGGTCTATCAAACCAAAATTTGATATTTAACCATTAATTAATTCTTCTTGAATTACCCATTAAGTAATCTATCTATTTACACCCCAGTCCCCATTGAGGAGAAGGTTTGAAATGATTGAAGTGGAGGGAATGAAATATGGCATTTGTTCAATGTAAAATTCCAATTTTTTTTTTTGAATTTGGCAGGAGAGAAATATGGGCTTCCAAAAGATCTTGTAAAAGCATTTGTATAATCATGGAAGGGAGGTCGACATTACAATCATGGTCCCCTCCTTAATAACTCTTCTGAAGAGAGAGGTTATGGTTTCAACTGTTTAATTACATGGACGACAGCTTCAACTTTTATTCCTTTCTATTTTAATTTATTTTCTTCTTATATGGGGAATAACTACGTCTATAATAACTTACGTTTATAGTCTCATCCATAAATAACTGATCCCAAACCAGGATAAAGGAGAAGAATTGCGATAGAATTTAAATCATTGTCAAATTATTAATAAACATAAATTTTAAGGGTGAGTTTAAATGGGTAATTTTTTATTTTTATTTTTTAATTTTTGTAATGCGTAAAGCAAACAGTAAGAAAGAGATAGACAGAAAAATTGTTGAACCAACAAAAGAAAAAATTAAAAATCGAAAAGTCAAGGTGAAAATCACCAATCCAAATGGAAAAGAAAGTGATTGCGATGAAGGTCAGATTGACTTGAATATCGGTGATTTATGTTTTATAACTAGTGAGTTTGGATTTTCTGTTTCAAATTATGTCCAATTTTTTATTTTTCTTAAAATTCAAATTAACCATTTAAAAGAAGATGCTAAAATTCTAAACTCTAAATTATAATTAATTTAAAATACGTGACGTTTTTAAAAGATATGCAACATGAACATCTTTAAAACAGAAAATTCGAACTCACCCCTGCATGATAGATGAGATGATTTGTCAAGATGGACACAATCTAAAATCTTTTGTCGAACAGTAATCTTCCAAACTTAAGAATTGAGAAAGATGCTTCATACTACTTATGTACACAATTAATTTGAGACATGTGATCAGTCAAAAGAGTCTTTTGCTAGTTAAAAGTTGTTATTCTTAGATAACAAATAATCAAGAACTCTTTACCACTAAAATTTCACCCAAGTCGATTGAGGTAACTAGGTCCAAAACATTTGTTACCAATGTTTCTTGTTGTTTTTATAGTAGTTGAATCAGAATCAGCATAATCCATCTCTTTCGTATTTGAAGCCTTGATTGACTATTATTGATACGAGTATAAAAAAATTATTTAATAAGTATGTCACATCACATCATCATATTGATATCAATTTTATTATTTTTTTGACACAGAAAAATATGGATCAATTAGTGTAAAATTAAACACTGTATTTTAGGGGTAGTTATGAGATAGCTCACCTCGATAATTTCAAATGCATCGATCCATAGGTATTTCACATTACGTCAATATGATAACACGACAGATAGACAACATTCCAATGTCAAACATATTGAAGTCGTTGATCGCTTTCGTTAATGATAAGGAACTGTTGATGAGAACAAACTACACGAAATATAAACACCCATATACGAATATTCATTATCCTCGTAACTAAATATAAAAATTACGCACAAATTCCTAATTTATAGTATAAAGAGCATCAATATTACACGTCACTGATAAATAATAATGAATAGTAAATGTGCGTGTAGGAGCGTGTGTTTGACATAGAAGAAAGAGTGTATGTAGGTGTGTGAGAGTGTTAATCATAGGTGTGCGATTTAACCATTAATTAATTTTAAAAAAATTATATTTAAAAATTTAAAAATATTTTTAAAAAAACAAAAAATATAAAATATAAAATATAAAAATATATTTTTTCGAATGCAAGGAGTTACACTAGTGTTTAAACTTAGAAGTAACAACGAGCGAGTAACGAGTCTTGACGACCAAATTAGCACATGGATGAAGAATAAAGGCCCCATCAAACTTTACAAACCTACTTTCCATTTTCGGCTTATCGCATTCAATTTGTTTTAAAAATTGGGTTGCTAAATGCCGCCCCTATAATTCTCACTACTGTCTACTTAATACCAAAAATACCCTCATAAAAAAAAAATCTTCCTGGTATTCAATCATCCGCTACAACTGCAACATCAGGTTGGCCCAGGGAGTTATGGGTAACAGTGGTTGCAGGGAGTTATGGGTAACAGTGGTTGCAGTGTGTGGAAAGAATTGGATCATTCAATGGTACTAATTGCATAGGCAGGGGGTTCAAGTAGCATAGTTTGATAGCTTTTCCAGATCGATTACTGATTTCTCCTGTGTGTATGCTTCGTGCACAATGGCTACATCTCATTGGCCTTCCTTCATCCCTAAATATTTTCTTTCCATTTGGAGGAGCTTAACCTGCAGTCAATGATTCCCACTTCTTAAATTAATACACATTTTTCTTCTTTATTCACCCTCGTACTAAGTACCATCGAATTTTGTTCTCGATTTTGATTTATGAGGAAAATCCGATTTAATCCAGATACAAGAAAAGTAAAAAAGTTAATTTAGCTGTTGGAAATAATTTCGTTCCCTTAAATCTGATAAGATTAATACAATTAAATTTTGGAAAATTGGCTAATAATTTGGGATTCAAATTCAATCGAAACGATTTATCTCTAACTCTGTGATCGTGTTGGGTGTTTTTTTTTTCTAATAAAAGATATTTTTAATATAAAAAGAGCGATAATAAAAAATAAAGAGGGCGTCATTTAGCATTGCCCAACAAAATGATTATGTGGCCGGAATCACTAGTGGCTTCTATAGGATTAGGCTTTTATAAATTGGGCAAGGAACGGCCCAAACGTAAAATTCAAATTAACTGGCGAGTCAAAGTGTCAAAACTCCCGACTGACGGCTTCTTCCCTCCCTAACCCTTTTGTCTGGATTCTGGTGAGCGGTGGGAAAGAGAAAGAAAGCTCCGAAGGCCGAAAACGACTTCGGAGTTTTCAGCCCATTAGACAGATAAGGTGTGCCCTAGTTTCACCCTCAATCTCATTTTCTCCCCTAAATTTTTGATTTTGTGGTTTCTATATCTAGATAAAATGTATCAGATAACACTGCCAGTTCATTTCTCTTACTTATTTTTGTTCACTTGCCTGCCCTAATTTGTTGTTCTAATTCCAGGATTTGAAATTCGGTGTTGTATTATACTGGACAACAGTATCAAAACAGCTGGTTAGATGAACAATGATTGTTAATTTGGTAATTTCCTATCCAATCTTTGCATTCGGGGGTTCTCCAGTGAAGGAATTGAGTCCGGGAAATTCTGTTTTAGAGGGATAAAATGTCAATCAAGCCCCTTTCGAATCTGAATTCTTTTAAGAATTCATTTTCAAGTGGTTGCGCACTGGCTGGAAATTTGCTTGTAAATTCCAGTAAAGCTGATTGTCAATTTGGTCATAATAGGAAAACTGTGTTATTTGGAGCTCTAATTAGGAAACGTTCTAGTGGTTTAGTATTGAGGATGAGTTATCACGGTTCTGAGTGTTCGAGGAATCTGTGTTTAGGAAGAACTATGGCTGCTTCTGGTTCCAAGGTTACGGCGGCTGGAGATATTATTGTGGATAACTTGATTCCATGTTTTGGGAGCGTCTCGAGTTTTATGAAATGTAATGGTGTTAATTTTGATGGGGGAAGACGTCGGGATTCCCGAAGAGCTACGGTAAGTATGACATACAGGGAACCAAGGAAGAGCAGGGAAGCTGAAGGGTACTTTATATATGATGTGACGCCGATTTCTCAGAGGTTGTGCAGCTCAAATTCATTTGGTGGACTCTGGTCAAAAAAGTATAGTAGTTCGTCTTCGCAGGTTTACACTGATGGTGTCGAGTCCAGCGTGTTGCTGAATGCATCCTCATGTGATGAACAGTTTTCAAGTCTTTCAATTGCCGCGGATGAGTATGTACCTGTTTCTTGTTCTTGTTTTGCTTTTTGTTTTTCTGAAAAAATATACTTTAAACAATTGCTCTGCTTCTGCATTTCTTTAGCTTGAACTTGCTGTAGCAACCATACGAGTTAAACTAACTCGTAGCTTTAGACTATGTATAAACCTCACATTGGTATTTACTGAACTCGTTGAATGATTAGAAAGTGCAAGATAGTGGGTTGGACAATGTGGTGAGTCATTGTCTCATCATGTATAATGATCTTTAAGTGAGACATTCTATAATCTATCCTTCTTCTCCCTCTCTCTCTCTCTCTCACACACACACACACACACACACGCACGCACACGCACACGCACACATGTATGAGATGGTATGTGCTAAATGACTGTTAAAGGAATTAAGCTTGAGGAATTATAAAAAATGTCATGGGTATGGACTTTTGTCGGAGATAAATTCGTAGATGGCTTATTGCAATTGGATGACACCTCAACTTCTTGGGAAATACTTTTCATAATTTCGCCTTTTATTTTTTTATTTTTTGGAGTTAATTGTCCCAGTGTCCCATGAGTGTCCTAAGGTTTGATGGAGCTGGTCCAGTACTTTGTGGGGTAAGTGTGACGGGTTTGGGCTATAGTAGTTGGTGTCAGTTGTATTAGTCTGTGTGTCCATTGGAGAATGGAAGTAGGATGATCAAGACTGAGTGGGAGAGAATGATGGCGGCTTGGCAGCAAATTAAGAGAATAGTAAGAAAGTGAAATCAGAATCAGAAAAGAGAAGGAGAATTAGAGAATAGAAGAGAAGAGAAGAGAAGAGGAGAGAGAAGGGAGGGAGGGAGGGAAAGAGGGATTTTGTATGCAAAGTGTTTTCACACATACTCATCATTAACATTATACCCTAGGCTTCTTGATACGCTTCCTAGGCTGAGCTCCCCATTATACCCATTACTTTTAGTAGCTATTAATGGTCTAGCTCCACTTTTTGATACGTCTTCCTAGGCTTAGATTGTTAGACAGTTGGTGCATCATTAATTCATGAATGTTGGACAACTCACGCACATGTGGAAAATAAATACAGCAAAGTTTAAAGAACCAACGATAACTCCCTCCCTTCAGACCCAAAAGACTTAAAGATATTCTGTCACAAATAGTGAATGATTCCACTAGCTGTGTAATTGTTTACATTTCCTTCTACATCACAGAGGGCAACTGCTGTGAGTCCTCCCAAAAACATGCGAGACCAATGCTATTATGAGAGCTGAATCCTGTCAATGTGATAAGCTGGAACAACAGATTGGTTGACATATTGGCTCATTACATGTGTTCGCAAAAGTGTTCCTCCTTTAGCCAAAACCAATGTCATATGTGTCCTCGAAAAGGGTCTACCTTGACATGTTATCAATTTCAGCTACCAATCCTGAACCCCAATGGATCCTACCTTTGGTTTGCTTCTGGAATTCTATGGCTTTCTGGGAGGACTTTCTTATACAGTTTCTCATCTCCAATAAACTATCTTAAGTTATGAAAGATGAGGTTATCTGGGAGGACTTGTTTCTAGATGCCGTAAAGTATCTTAAAGTTATTATTCTGTCATAGAAGAAAATTTCTCTTTCGGCATGAAAAATGCGGATATCTACAATCTTCTATATACATTAGGGAAGTTTTGTCTGAACTGTATATGCTTTTGAGAATAATATAAATTTTCATAGATTAATAGCTAATAAAAGTAATGGAATGTTGGAACTGTACTGTATTCGCACCACTGTCGTAACTCATAAGGCTAATCTTATCTGCCAATTTGCAATTTATGTTGGCTGTGAAACCCAGTTCCATGCATATGTTTAGTTTCTGATTGGGTCCATTGGGAAGTTTTGGATGAAATTTGTATGTTACAAAGACATCTCTTGTTGGGAATAGTTGTAGACATGGTTGGTTCTTCACATGCATATACAGGAGTTTATGTGTAGAAAATTGTTGTTTAGTCGCTAGGAACTTTTAATTGCTTAACAACAATCTTGAACTTGTTTTTCTCTAATCCTTCTTTTCCCTCAAACTCCAGGAAAAGTCTAGCTGACAAAAGTCTGAAGCTACAATCTGGATCTTGCTATATGCCCCACCCTGATAAGGAAAAGACTGGTGGAGAGGATGCTCATTTTATTTGTGTGGAGGAGCAAGTGATTGGTGTAGCAGATGGTGTTGGTGGCTGGGCAGATGTTGGTATCGACGCAGGAGAATATGCTCGTGGTCTTATGTTGAATTCAGTGAAAGCAATCCAAGATGAGCCTAAGGGTTGCATTGACCCGGCAAGGGTATTGACTAAAGCTCACTCGGATACAAAAGTTCAGGGTTCCTCAACAGCCTGCATCATAGCCCTTACAGACCAGGTTTGTGAAACCCTTAAGCATTTGTTTATTTTGTGTGCCTAATTTTGTATGTTCTGATAGCATATGACAAGTAACCCTTCAGTCTTTAGCTGACCCTCCATTCTATTCCGTCCACAAGAACTCAAATTCATTACTCGGTGCACGTTTTTCGTTTTTTGGGTTTCAGCAGGTTGTTCATGCCATTAATCTTGGAGACAGTGGGTTTATCGTGATCAGAGATGGCTGCACTGTCTTTCAGTCAGGGGTACAGCAACATGGTTTCAATTTTCCTTATCAGCTAGAGAATGGCGTCAACGGTGATCTGCCTAGTTCTGGTCAGGTCAGTTGGATACAACTTCGTGGAGTCATCAATGGAAACTAAACATGAACTTCAAACCTTCTTAATTGCGGCTGCTATAAAAGGACAAAACTAGTAGTTTAGATAGTTGGAAGTAAAGTGTAATATCTAAAAATGCTGATTCAGGGTATGTAAAAATATACCCCATATTAGGAAATTATTGACCTGTTTACTATTGATCCACATCAAACAGATGTTGTTTAAGAGAATTAAGAGAATTTTAGCCAGCTTTTTGGATGTGAGAATTTAATCGTTGGCATGTTGAATCATAGATATAGATAGAATTGGATGGTTTAGATCCATCCTAACCGGATTACCCGGATTATTCCGGGTCCACTTGGTCGGTAGGGATACTACGTCCTTCAGGCCTTGGAAGCCCTTTTAGCCCTATAGAATCAACAATTCCATAAGCTTTGGCTTCTTCGGCTGACAGAAAAGCATCTCTTTCCAGGTCTTCGTAGACCATCCAGAAAGGTTTGTGCGATCTTTGTATGGTGGATGTTTGTTTATCACTTAGGTGCAATGTCATTAATTATTTATCTTTGGTTATTAAAGACTTGGAATCAATGTCCTTTGTTTCAGACAGAAGTAACTAGATTAAGCAAAAGGAAAATAAGAGTTCAAATTAATAGGGAACATGCCCTAGTATACTCTATGGTGAATCAAGTAGTATTTGCAAAACAGTTATCGAATTAAAAACTGATGGTTCCGTTGATTTCGGATCATTGGTGACAGGTATTCTCATTTCTGGTGGCACCGGGTGATGTTATTGTTGCTGGGACGGATGGGCTATTTGACAATTTATTCGACAGTGACATAACTGCAGTTGTGGCTCAAGGGATGAAAGCAGGTTTGAGTCCCCAAACAACAGCTCAGAAGATAGCAGCTTTGGCACGCGAAAGAGCGCTGGACCGGAGGCGGCAGACCCCATTTTCTAAGGCAGCTCAAGAGGCTGGATTCCATTACTTTGGTGGCAAACTCGATGACCTCACCGTCGTAGTTTCATATCTCAGTAATTCAACTGATATGTGAGTCTTTCTCCATTTTGTTCTCTTGATTCTATGTTCTAGGTTGTTAACCGCATTTAGCATGGCTATTTGTAGAAGGTAGAGAAAATTAGCTCCTCCTTTTTGTTTGAACATGCTACTTTCCTCAAAGATTCCATTCTTGATGCTAAAAATTTAGTGTGGCATGCACTGGGGTGTCCACTAATAGAAAGAAATTTAATTTGTTCGCTCGAATTAATGCTAGGGAAGTTGTGTTGTATACTCGAAGATAAATAGAAAAAGGAAAGATTTTGACTATTTTGGTGGTGTGAACTTTGCACAAAAGATGGTAACACGTTTTCCTGTCTTAAATTTATAAAGGGTGGTGCTAAATGCCGCCCCTAAATTTCTCCTTATCACTCCATTTATACCAAAAATACCCTTATGCACTGCCGCCCTTTTTACTTTCCCCGGTTCATGAATTTCGGAAAAAAGTTCTGGAATCATTGATGAATTCTTTCATCTTCATTAATCAATTCATCGTTTCTAATTGATTTCATCCATCTTGAAGTTTTTCCATGGTGATAAGTACAGAATATTCGCATTTCATAAAATAATAACGACCATTAATTTTCATAAACATAAAAAAGAATTCAGCACCAACACGATAAATAATGAAACACTTTTGATTAGCAAAATGGGGAGGAGCAGTAGTAAAGTAAAATAAAGGAATAACAATGAAAAATAGGAACACATGCAGTTTCATGAACGATTATCATAAATACGAATAAATTACTACTACAAATGAGTTATTCAAGGCTCAAGCCCAACTGATATTGTCTAGCAATTAACCCAATTTGGATAGTGAAAGATGCCTGTGTTAGAGTCGATTTGTTTGTTGGCTTATTCATGGGTTGATTATGAAATTAGGCATGAGCTGATTATGAGGCATGGGCTGGAGTATGATTTGTTTGTGGGATTCAATTTGATTGATATTTATGGAAAATGTAAAGAGATTGGTTGTGCTCTTAAAGTGGTCGATGAAATGCCTGATACAAATGAGGGTTCTTGAACTGCTTCGATTGTTGGGTACTTGATTGTTGACGAATATTTGGAGGCCAAATATTTATTCGACGAAATGCCCAAGAGAAATTTGGCTACTTGGAAAGCAATGATTAGTGGGCTTTTGCGGTGTGGTGATTTGAAAGCAGCTAATGAACTAGAAAGAGTGAAAGAAACGGTAGTGAATAAGATATATTTTTGATATAAAAGGGACGGTAGTGAGAAATTTAAGGACGACATTTAGCAATTCAATTTATAAATTATGGATTCGAATCAAGTTGGGGTAGATTCGTTTAGAAGAAAAAATTTGCACAAAAGAAGACTTAGAGAAAGCTCTCTTTAGACTCCAAGCATAAAAATGCCAGACCTCTTAAGGCACAAGTTTTAACCAAAATGTAATTTATTCAATTTAAAAGGTGCATGTTCAAAATGTGATTTATGCAATTTGAAAGGTGTATATTGAAAGTGTGATTTATACAATTTAAAATGTGCATGTTAAAAAATGTGATTCATACAATTTAAAAGAAAAAAACGACGTGCGAAAAATCCCTTAAATCAGTAGTTCACTTTGTACTAAAGTTTAGGAACCTCTTTTGCATCAAATGAGTTTAACCTATGCTTAAGAAAACCATGAAAAAAATGGAAAAGGTTCTAAGACAAACTGCTCGCAGCAAGTATTGAAGTACTATGAAATTATTTGAGATACTTTTATTTAATTGTAATTCATCATCTTCCCTTTTTGATAAATTTAATTGCGGCTTTTGTTGAGGATATGTCAATATGTATTCATCTCAAATTAAAAGTACAAAAATTTCAAGTTCATATGATACAATATAAAAAGATTAGTATCTATAATAGAATGGCTTTAATGTATTTCTTAGGTTTTATCAATTAACTCTCCTTCACTTGAAGAATTAAAAAATTACGCGAAAAGTTGATGTGATCCAATTTTATTTTCTGTCCTTCAAAAAAAAATTTAAATATTTAGGTGAAAACAGTCCTATATTTTAGTCAAAGAGGTAGTCCAACAAAACAGTTATCTGTGAAAAGGAGAATTCATTCATGAAAACACCCAAAATCTCACAATAACCAGAAAATCTCACAGAAAAACTTTGCATAACTTATTCATGAGTTGCAGTAGCTGCATACAAAAACTAAAGAGTCCGGCACTTGTTCACATTGAACTCAAAGCAGCAGCTTCTTCCTTGGGTTCTCTCATCAGATGTTCCGCATTTTCCTCAGAACTCTTCTGGCCTCACCCTCCTCCTGCTCTTCTTGGCCCTCCGATTCTCTCTCTCTAGCTGCTGCTGCTTCCTCTTCTCTTGCCCTCCTTGTCCTTTCTTCCTCTTCCCTACTCGCGGCGGCTTCTTCCCCTTCCCATTCCTCTGGTTCTTGTTCTCTTTGTCCTTCTTCACCCTCTTCCCGCCTTCCCCTCTCCTCTTCTTCCTGCTGCCTCTCCCTCTCTTCCTCCTCTTCTTGCTGCCTTTCCCTCTCTTCCTCTTGTCGTCTGGCTTCTTCTTCTTCTTCCTGTGCTTCTTGCCTTCTCCTCTCCTCTTCTCTCCTCGCGGCTTCCCTCTCTTCCTCCTCTTCTTGCTGCCTTCTCCTCTCTTCCTCCTGTCGCCTGGCTTCTTCTTCTTCTTCTTGCCTTCTCCTCTACTCTTCCTCCCTCCTCTTTTCCTCTTCTTCTCGTTCCCTTGCTCTCTCCTCGTCCCTCCTCTTGGCTGCCTCCTCCTCCTCCTCTTCCTCTCTCCTCTTC
>JAOTQG010111637.1:0-11793 GCA_025631175.1 Iris virginica
GTCCATTGCTTGTTGAAGCAGTTACCATGCGTGCTACATCGCCCCCCCCCCCCTCCTTTTTTTTTTGGGCAGACAAGGAAGGGAGTCTGTGCATTCATTTATATTTTATCTATAAACAATTTCTCCGTTGCATGTCAAATGTTTGAATCCTGATGGAATTAAGGCCAATGGTTAGACTTAGAGATAAGCTTTTTAATGCTCATTACTCTTTAAGTCTTAACAACACATGATCGTGGCCATTGAATAACCATATGTTAATATCTAACTAAAAATTGTGCGAAATAGTTTATAAAAATCATTTCAAAATCCCACTCACTCTAATTAGTAATCGAAGAAGCAGAAAGTCTGGACACATTTAAATCATATTATTTCAAAATACCCTACATGTTATTGGAGATATCATTATATAATGTCGGACTGCGTTTGAGCTTTGAGATTTTTCCTTCCTTGATAGACCACTGTTGTTTTTGGGTTGGTAAAACTCAAATTGTAAATACGCTCTCATATTGGCTTTATCCTTGGCACGTGCAGTTACAAGAAACAATGAAAACATCTGAACTAAAAGACCTCTCTTGCCTTACATGGGTTTTAAGAATGTGCATGACTCCTTGCATTGACCACATGTATCCACGTGTGGTGTCATATCAATAAGACTTATCTTGTTTACTCTCTCAATAATAAGGGGGGGGGGGGATCTTCTGGTGCATAAGGAATATCTTGTTCCCAAGTTATAAGGAGTGAATGAAGCCAATATGTCTTTTTTTTTTTTTTTTTTGTAAATTGCACTAACGTTATGGCGTAGTATTCTTGTATATTGATTGCTTTCCATGTGGTGACTCTTTACATATTGTTGTACCTAGAACACGTTCTACCAAAGGAGCTATTTTATATGTGTTACTCTACTTCACATGGTAAATGCTTCTTGTAATAACAAACTAGGTTACCGTGGCCCTTCAATTTTTGTCAAATGCGCGGGTTGACACAACATCATCAGGGCGCGGGTATGGTACACCGTACACCCATCGAATCGAACAGATGGAAGACGGGTACAGCTGTGGTAGGAAATGGAGGTGGGGAGAGGGGTTAGGGCATGCATATGTTAGGAAATAATCAACTCTGACTTTAACAATTATGTAATACTTCCAATGTTTTTTTTTAATCTTATTATCTTTAAAATGTTATTTAATCTCTTTTCTTCAACTAATCAATTACTCATGCATGGAGATTAATAAATGGGTTGAAAAGACGTAATTTTCATTAAAGTCCCTTTAATGTGTGACCCTTATTTATTCCTTTAAAAAAGTAGAGGTATTTATGGTTAAGTGAGATGACCCAAAAAGGAAATGTAACCGTTGAAGTGGGGCGGACCGAAAAGGAAAGTGCAACTCTTCATGTGGGACGGAGGGAGTATATGATATGTGCTCAATGTCTAAATCCTTGACCAAAACCAACTATCTAGTGCAATGATATTATAATACAAGTGTGCAATATATGTCAAAAGAAAGGGAACTCTCTTTTTCGGACATCCCAAATGAAGTAAAGGTTCTTGTTTGGGATATAAGGAGTATCTTGCTCCCAAAATGAGCGAATGAAGCCAATATGTTTTGTTGTAAAATTGCACTAAAGTTATGACGATGTATGCTTGGATATTGATTCCTATCCCTGTACATCACTCAATGTATATTGTACCTAGAATACACTCGTCAATTTATGTGTTTATATGTGTTTCTCTGCTTCCATGTTTGGTGAATGCTTCTTGTAAGGACAAACTATGTCACCTTCACTCGTCAATTTTCATCATATGCACGGGTCGATATAACGTGATCCTGGTGCGGGTATGGTTCATCCTTCGAATCGGGCAGATGGAAGATGCGTAGAACTTGAGTAGGAAATGGAGAGAGTGTGAGTGTGTGTTTGTGTGTGAGGGAGATAGCCACCAAGCCTGTGGGTCAACTAGTAAGGGGTTATTCTATCTTAACCAGAGGTCTCTACTCTCGAGTCCTAGTCCTGGATATCCAATTGCATTCAAACTTGCTAGGGAGAGCTTTACCGCCCTTGTGTGTGTGTGTGAGAGAGAGAGAGAGATTTCAACAGTGATGTCCTTATACTTTCAGATGTTATTTTAATCTTACTATCTTTGAAATTTTCTTTCATCTCTTTGCTTCAACTAATGAACTATAGTAGATATGTTCAGTGTTTAAAATCCTTGATGGAAACCAACTATCTAGTGCAATGATATTATAATACAAGTGTATATCGACGTTGCCATTAATTCAATCTGTGTGACTTGTCCCCGTTTCTCTTTGATGATGGTGCAACAGGGCATGTGCTTTACTCTTCCTACTCCTGAGAATCCCTTCAATGATAAAGAGTTGAAAAAAGATTATGGAAGAAAAGATAAAAGAAAGGAAAAAAAGAAAGATAGGCCTTCAAAAGCAGATCAGAAAATTTCCAGCAGGTCTAATGGCGATGTATCGAAAAAGCGAACTCTTGATCGAGATCATACAACGTTAGATAATCAAGAAAAGAAAAAATGGAGGGTGAAGAATCCGGAGATTGAGCAAGCAATACCCCCAATGTTTATAGATACTTTGGGCCAGAAGAAAGCCCTGAAGCTCGGAAAGTTAAAGATCCAGCAGATTGAAAAGTGTGGGACAGCCCATCAACATGAGGATGCCTTTGAGCATCAAGATTGGCCATCAAAATTTTTAATTTTGTGCTTGAACTCTTTAGACAATGCATTGAGGTCTGATGGAGCCTTAAGAAGTGAAGAGAATCAGCCTTTGTTTGTGGATGCATGGGGTGTTGACTTTTGGAAATGCTATTCAATGAATAGAAATATACTAGAGACAAGTGGAGCTTATTCTACCGTAGAGCAAATTGCATGGATGACATCAACTGCAGCGGACACTATTGCAAGAAAAGAGAAAGAAGGCGTATCATTCTCTAGCCCCTTCCTTTTGTTCCTCGTATCATCACAAGAGAAAGCCTCCAAGGTTTGTAGATATTTATAGTTGTTCGATATGGGCCAATTTAGTATTATTCTCATTCTTCGGCCTATAGCATCTTTGGAAAAATTTCATGGTATGGTTTTGATCTTTAATGCCAATGGTCTGAAAACTGGATCTTGTTTATCATGATTCGGAAACACTGCGTATGAGATACTGGAAACACTTCTGTATAAAAGAAACGATGAGATGTTCCTAATTTTGTATAGGGAAAAAAACATGGGTAAAAAGAGTATCCACTCTTCACATAAAAATTCAACCAGTCTAGTGAAAGTACCCTTATCTATTTTTAGCTATGGGAATTGTGATGGCTCAATTTTGATTACGTAAACCCTTATTTCTGCACAATAGGTTATTTTGCTGTGCAAGGGTATGATTGAAAAGAAAAAAATCTACTCATGTCCCCTTGAAATTGTGTATGTAATGTAAAAGCACTGGTTTCCTGTTAATGATTATTTACATATGCCAGGTACGCAGTGTGTGCAAGCCTTTAAAGGCTCTTGGAATACATACAGTAAGCCTGCATCCTGGTGCCTCCTTAGAACACCAGATTCATGGGTGAGTGCTGATCGTCTTTGTTAATTTAAGTTATGCATGCTTACTTTATTTTGGTGCTCCTTTTGCAACTATGTAAATTTTGAACCGGAAATCTAGCTATTATTTAAACTTGTATTCTTCTGTGTAAAGAAGTGCATAAATCTGATCAGCTGTGTCCTAACTGATTCAGAGGTTTCACAATTATAATTAAAGTGATATTGGCACAAACTTGACCATTTTCATGGATGTGTGGAACTGGAGGCATCAATACCGTCTCACTTTGGACTACTTTGAGTACATTTCACAATTTCATCCATCTGGCTATTGTTTCACTTTTGTAAATGTTCATGATGTTCGCTTGTGTCTTAATGTGCCTGACAGCCAAAATTTGAGTAACCTTTGTCCTATTTTTGATATTTATTCTGACTCTCTCTCTCTCTGGTTTTCACTCAACAGACTGAAGAGTTGCGAGCCAGAGTTCCTCGTTTCAACACCTGATAGGCTTTTGGAGCTTGTTTCCTTGAAGGCAGTTGACATTTCTGGAGTTTCCTTGCTGGTATTTGTCTTAACCCTTTTAATTTGAACGCTGAACACATTTCTCTTCTGGTTCTATATGTTCTACTCATTATCAGAACTTTCTCTGAATGCTACTAAACATTTATCCATTTAGAGCATCAAAAGGACTACAATTACGTTTCTTGTTAGTATGCAACTTGATATTTTTTCTTTTCCCTTTCTTATTTTTAAAGTTCCACTTCCTTTCCTTTCTTATAGGCGAAACTTTAAAGCGTGTTGTTCTTTTTCTGCACAGGGTGCATCAGACTTCATGAACATTAGTGAGAAGTATCTAAAACTGATTGACTGGTCAGATGCCTAGTGTGGACCATTGCTAAGATGTTGTTATTGCCCTGTTTAGAAGTTTAACTAGATTTTTTACTAGTCATCCTTCATGTTTGCTGAGTAACGCATCTTGTGTAAGTTTAACATTTTGTTCAAATCCAATATTAAAAGGCCCGATAGAGCCATATTAAGTATGCAAAAAATGTTGAGAAGACATCATCTTTCTTATACGCCAGTTGTTCTCTGTGTTTCTATATGATAAAACTCATTTGGGCATTTTCATTTCTCATAGTTTCTGATACTTGCTGCTACAGATTTGTGCTGTGGAATTAGAAACCCCTTTAGCTTGTTAAGCCAATATCAGTTGAATAACTGTTTAATCAGTCCAAATTAAGTAGAAAGCCTCCTTTCCATGTCTAAACGTGATGCCCTGGCCTAGATCACTTCTTGTTTCTAGATCGCAGGGCTAACAAATCTATTTTCTTTTCATCGGGCTTGTTACGTTACAAGCCTTGAATATTAGAATCTCCATGAAGTGTTCGAACCACTTATTTACAGTATCAGTCTGTCATGCCCTGAGCCGGATTACTAGATGGCCATGGACTCTAGATTGTAGTCTTTAGAGATACACTTCTTTTAAATCATACTTGTGTAAAATTAATTACACCCATGAATTTTCAATGCTAAACCAAAACATTTAATTATAGTTATAATACTATCAGATCGACATACAAACTATCGTTACATTTACATGCTGTAGTACAAAGACAGAAGACGTGAGTCAGAAAAATGGGTTCTATATCGGAGAGCACTTTTAGTCTGCGCTGGTGATTAAATAGTTTCTCATACATGAGAAGGGTTTCACAGGCCTTAAAACGGTCGTAAATGGTCTTTCAGGGAGGTTCTGCGTGAGGAATACCCATCAAAGCAGACTAATGCAATGCATCAAGTTGAATAAGAATGCATTTTGGTACGGGTGGCTTCATCGCCCTCCGCTTTTGTGGGCGGGCCAGTTTAGCCCCTTTTACATACAATACCGATAAATTCTGTAGCACGTCGGATTCTATGATTCTGACTTTAGTAAGGGAGTCAAAGCTTTGCCTCACCGGGTTATACCATCCTCTTTTCCTCACCCCTTCATCATCTCTTGAGTGCTTTGTTTGAACCATAGTTATTAAAGGCGCAAAAAGGCGCGCGCCTAGCCGCCGGGCACAGGCGGGCGCACCATCTGTGCCTTGACAGACCTAGGCGGGGCGCTGTTCATAAGGCGAGGGAATAGGCGCGCCTTTTGGCTAGGCGAGCGCCTTGAATAGGTGCGCCGTGTGCCTAAGGCTACAGGCGCAGATGAGTGTGTATTGGTGTTAAAACTACGTAGTTTTGGCTTGTTTAGGGTTTAATAAAGTAAGTAAAGTAGCATTCAAATCAGTCGACTCCCCGAAGAAAAGAAAATCGAAGGAAAGAAGAAAGAAGCTCCAACAGTCGCTCCCCTTCATCGCTCCCCTTCAGCACTCCCTTCCGCCACCATCCCACCCTCCGGCGACCCTCCATCACCGCCGACGACTGCAATACTTCCAGGTATGTTTTTTTTGTTTCGTTTCTGTTCTTCTCTCTTCTCTTCTCTGCTGTTCTTCTCTTCTTTTTTTTTTCTTCTCTTCTCTGCTGTTCTATCTTATTCTGCTCTTCTTCTTCTTCTTCTGGTAATCTTCTTTGCTGTTCTTCTCTTCTTCATTATTCTGCTCTTCTTCTTCTTCTCTTCTTATTTTCTCTTCTTTTTTCTGCAGTCTGCTGCTCTTATTCTTCTTCTTCTTTCTGCAATTTTTTTTCTCTCTTCTCTGCTACAGACTACAAGTGCTACTCTTCTTGCAAATTCTTTTTTTTTTCATCATTAAAAAGAAAGAGATAAGAATCCTGTTCCTGCTATTCTTTCTTTCTGCTCTATTTTTTATTTCTCCGCAGTCTGCCGCTCTTATTCTTCTTCTTCTTTCTGCTATTTGTTTTTTCTCTCTTCTCTGCTACAGACTACATGTGGAAGAAGATGGTGATGATGTATTTGAAGATGAGGATTGATAGTAGAATCCTAGGATTGAGATTTATTACCCTTTTGTTGAACTTTGACTTCTATTTATGCTTGTTTAGACTGTCATTTCATGATTGATTGCATGTTTAGAACATCATTTTTCTATTTATGACTCATAGTGTTGTTTTAATTCACTACTTGAATTTAATTTATTGCTTATGTTGATGTTGTGTACGACTATATTGATTTTTTTTGTAAATTTTAAGCATTTTTATGCGCCTTGTCGCTCGGGCGCGCGCCCGCCTTGCGCCTAGGCTCCGGGCACACCTTTTGCGCCTTGGTGCGCCTTGCGTCTTTAATAACTATGGTTTGAACTACTTAGAGGAGAGTCTATCTCAAGATTTTGAAGTCTATCTATGGTGAAAGCTCTAAGTCAAGGCATAGGAACTTAGGGCCTTCTCTCTAAAGCAAATGTTTTTCCGATTCACCCCGAGTATGCTTTCCTAGTCACTCCTAAATGGATCTGCTCAGATTAAGATGGGCAAGCTTTTTTTGTGTGGATAGAATCTTTAATGAGTGGAAGAAGCAGCCTTTGATCTTAGTTTCGGTCCTTTTTTGTTGTGCTGCTTTGCGTCACTGTTGGCTTGAATTAAGACCTTAATAGATTGGCCAGGCCAGTCCTGAAGTAGGAAAACAGAAAAGGAAGGTTTTGGGGTTGTTTCAAGACAAATGTTTTCTTTGAAAACTTGCTCTTTTGGGAGAAAAGAGGAAGATTTGCCTACAAGTTTTCCATGGAACCACACCTAAGCTATTCATGTTAACAAGTTTGTTTATTTTCTAGAGTCAAATGGCCTTTCTAAAACGATGTGTCAAGTGAAACAGAACACTTATTTGAAGGGAGGGAGTATATCATAGTCGTGCTTGTGTGATATTGTACATAAAAGGTATGCCTTCTCAGTGCATTCAGAATTCGAATCTTAATATAAAATTCAAAATGTGATCACAATATAACAGTACTGATATGTCCATTGCATATACTTCAAGCTTAACACAGGCCATAGCTTGAGTACTATGCCAAAATAGTTTAGCAGCTCCCCATTAACTGATCAGGGTTAATGAGCAATGCCTAAATCGACAACCTTAGTCATGAGAGTATCTCTATACAATGTGCAGAAGGAATAAGATCACGAGTAATGGGGCTTACAGGGGATCAAACGTCACTCGGTGTTTCCGGGCATACTTTAACCACTTGGATTATATTATGATTTCCCTAATATATGCTATACTGATAAAATATAATGTTTACTAATGTTAATGGATCTATCATTCATAAGTAACAATTATCGATCAATGTAGCAACCCATGTCACACAATCAGTGTCGATTATCAAGTTCATGCTCTCAAGGTAGTCAAAATCAGGATCTGAAGTAAGATCGGAGAGAGGGGGGGGGGGGTTATGATCGGAATCGTAAGATCGAATTGTAAAATTGTAAGATTCTACAAACTTCTTAAAATTAAATATTATAACACATAATACATATACGGACATAAATACTATAACACATAATACATATACGAACGATAAAACTAGCAAGAAATTAACTAAACCAAAGACTAATTTATAACATCAGAAAATATAATTGCATAATTATTAAAGTTAATCAGCCGAGGGGTGTAGGTGTGAATTTGGTTAATCTTATCGTATGTGTACCGCCGCCCTAAAACCAGAATCTACGACTTTCCCGCGTTGCTCCTCAACCATTACCCGTACCAGGTAAATTGTATGCGCTCTCTCTCTCTCTCAAAAGTAACTTCTCCTTCATTGCCCTTGGTTCATGGAAGATGTCATGTTCCATACTTCCACTCAGATCCAATACGCGTTTCCGTGCGGGGTCATGTCGACCCGGGTATGGAACGAAAATACAAGAGTCCTAGCCCAATCTTTAAAGGCGAAGTGAAATAATACGCATTTCCGTGTGGGGTCATGTTGACCCGGGTATGGAACGAAAATACAAGAGTCCTAGCCCAATCTTTAAAGGCGAAGTGAAATAGTTAAAATCACACAGAATTGCACGTTCCTACCGATTATGTGCCCACCTCCGATTCTATCTGTTTCATCCCAGGTACGAATTTGCTTCGATTTTGCAAGGAATCCTTACCTGTGATCGTAAAATCGTGCGATTCTATGATTAAAATCGCGATTTGACTACCTTGCATGTTATACAGTTATTTATCAATGGTATGGATTATCAAGTCCATGCACTCCATTTATTTAAGGATTCCAGCTACTGAAGTTAGTAAGAGCGTGTGGAAGTTATTAAAAAATAGTATTAGGCCCAGTTTGATGTACAATGATAATCATAATAAGTGCTTTGAGCATCTCATGGAGAATTTTATACTTAAGGATTGTAATGTTATTTCCACATGTTTAATTTAAGTAAATAGATTCCTTGACACCACGATCAGGGGCGAAATGTGCTCCAGTTCGCTGCGTCACGCTAGACACCAAAATTTTTGCTCCTCGATCTATTCTTCTAATTTTAGCGTTATTGCAGGTTGTAGATGGAGTGGAATCTTCTTACAAAGGTCTTTACTTTGACGAAGTGGAACTTATCAGGCAACATATTTCAGGAGATCCTCGTACTGTGGTTTTCAGTGGTGGCTTGAATTGGGCATCTATTCCTGTAGTCCAAAATCTTCTGCCAAAGTCTCTGTGCAGATTATCACTTGATGATACCATTGCCAGTCAAAGTGTGGGCATCATCCAATCTGTACATATTTGTGCCTCAGAAGAAGAAAAGCTAGCAAAGGTATACATTTTTTTGGTTGAAATGTACTTCCTCCATCCTACTCTAAAAGCATATGAAAGCCAAATTATCTTGAATTGGAAGTGTTTTGCCACAATTACCATTACTTTTCAAGTGGATTTTCTTAATAACCACAATTATTTTAGATTATGTTGGATATTGATTTTCTCATGTTATCGGCCAATTTTGGGTTTGGAATTATAGGATTACGTATTTTCAGTGTGATTGCACGCACCTCCATTCCAACTTCCAATTAAGGAATAACTGAAAGGCTAATTAATTTATGAGATAACCACTTCATGCAACTCATATCAAATGAGACTAATTTTAATGGTAAAAAAAAGAAGGAAGATTGTAGTGCTATGATAGACAAGGTCCACCGTCCACGAAAGAAAAAAAAATGAAAAGAGAATAAAGAAAATGGAGGAATCAGTCGGCCACATTTTCTGGGCACCGGGGAGAGAATATGGTGAGAGGAAAGAAGAAAAATGATTTGGGGAAATAGGGGGAGGGGTTTTGGTGGGAAATGAAAAATGGGAGTAAATGTGCAGGGGTTGGAAACCAGGTACCTTTGGGGGATTTGATTTCTTGATTTTCTATAGACTACTTTTCATTGTATCGATAACAAAACTCTATATTTATGGATCTTAGTTGTTATTTATGGATTTTAGTTAATCTTTTTGTGGATCCTAGTTGATATTTATGTATCCTAGTTAATATTTGTGGATCTTAGTGTTATTTTGACAAGCATTCACAAAAATCAACTAAGATCCACGAATATTAACTAGGATCCATAAATAACAACTAAGATCTATAAATATCAAAATTCTTGGATTCTAGTGGTTCTCACGATTTTTATATTATATAGGTTTTTATTTCAATAAGCCCATATATAGGGGTTGGTTCAAATTAGTGCAAGATGCAAAATAAAAAATATGAACCAATATGGGCACTTAGATTTGAAGGAAACAATGACTAAGATTAGATCTAGAAGGGGACAAAACCCGGTGGCATCTTTGTAACTACGTTAAAGTTTGAAAACGCGGTGGCAGTTTTGTAAAAAACGTGAAATGCTCGACGTGGTGGCAATTTCGTAACTAGCATAAATTGTTTAGCACAATGATATTTTATGTTGAATCTTTAGTGTACTGTCATTAAATCTTGAGTGCACTGATGTTGAATCGTGCATTTCTGTTTAAATCTTATTGCATTTTGTGTTGAATCTCATCATATTTAGTACTAATTGTACGTTTTTATTGAATCTCAATGTAGTTTTTATTGAATTTAAGGGATTTTTAATTTTTTTATGTTGAATCTTTATTGCGCTGATGTTGAATCTTAGTTTTGTTGAATTCTCAGTGCATTTATATGTTGAATCATTAGTCAAGTGTTGTTGAATCTTAGTTATCTTAGTTTTTGTTGAAGCACTTGGATCCAAGATTTTGCCGAGCTATTTAGATGCACTTTATGTGATATTATAATTAATTTATTTTATTAGGGGATCCAAGAATTTGCCGAGCTATTTAGATAACACTATATGTGATACTTATATATATATTTTTAATAATTTCTGAAATATGCTACCACCTTCATTTCACATGAAGGACACTTGCCTTTTCAGATCGCTCCTACTTGAAGAGAACATTTACTTGTTTGGGAACACAGTTTCTGTTTAAATTGCCTATATTATCTACCACTATTTGTGAAGGGTAGACATGGGTGTAGATTGTTCATGGTATTTCAAGAAATTAATAGGTTTTCAAGCCTATTGTTGATTTGTGGATTCAGTTAAAGGTATCATTCTCACGTGGAATGGAGGAAGTAGCCCCTGTTGAAATACTTTCTTATGTGTCATAGTTATATTATGGCTTTCTTTTACAATTTCTTGTTGCTTGTCATCCATCCAATAATATCTTGTCAAGAGACTCTTCGAGATGAAACTCTCTATGATTGTTGTAGGGAATCCAATTTTTGGACGAAGCTTGTGGCAGTAAACTTGGACCATTACCTTCCAAAGTGATGTTTGTAGTTGGAAAAGACTGCAATTATGAGGACTTGGTCCTAGCCATCAAGTCAAAGGGTCACTCCATTCCGACTCATGCAGTTTCTAATAGTTCTGAAGTCGAGAGCAGGTAAATTGGCATCAACTTCACAACTTGTATGATTACGGGTGTTTGTTTTCTGTATGCAGTCATCTCCCACATAATTTATTCGACTTGTCTAGGCACTCTCATTATAGTTTGCGCATATGTCTAGAAAAGGCATAACATCTTGAAGAGAAACATTTGTACCGATGCAAAGCACCCTTCTACCACCCCCCCCCCCCCAACAAAACAACCCCAAAATAAAAGGAAAATCAGAACCTTATGCACTTGAGAATATCCTATTTAAAACAAGGGTTAATCTCATTTTAGGCCCCAAAGTTTCCGTGGGGTTTCAAAACAAGTCCCCCGGTTTTGGAAATTCCGAAATAGGCCCTAACGTTACATTTTTGTTTCGAAATGGGTTTTTTTTGACGGATTCGTTAAAAACTTAACGAAACTCAACTCACGTGCAAAGCACGTGAGTTTTCTAAGGACTTTTT
>JAOTQG010111670.1:0-22319 GCA_025631175.1 Iris virginica
GAGAGAGAGAGAGAGAGAGAGAGAGAGAGTAGAAGGGAATCACGAGGCAGATCTGCCATTGAAAGATACCTCGGCAAGATATCGTTTTCGATACCGTACACTTTTTTGATACTACTACTCCCTAGCTCCACACACACAAACACAAACACAAACACAAACACAAACACACACTCTCTCTGACACACACACCCAGACGCATTGTGTAGAGAGTGAGAGGAGAGAGGTTGGGGAAGGGGGGGGGGGTTATGCTTGGATATTGAGAGAGAGGAGGATGGAAATGAGGCAGGGGAGTGGGAGTTGTTACCCAAAGGCATTAGTGGCTGTGAATGTGGGTCTTGCTCTTGTTGATGGTGTAATTGCTTTCCTTTCCTTCTATCAGGTAATTCTTTCTCCTACCCTTTAATTTGTTTATGTTCTCTTCTCTCAATTCTATTTCAATTTTGAAAATTTTGATTGTTTTTCTTGATTGGGTTGTTGCAATAGTTTTGATTTCTGATGATTCTATGTAGTTAAGTTCATCTTATTAGGTGGTATTTGAATTAATTTGTTGTTTACACAATTGATGGAATTGGGAAAGTAATGATTCTTGGGTAATATCAGTAGTTCAACTCTGGATTGTAGTGGGAATTCAAATAATTTCACTTCATGTTTTCTTTCTCTTCTTAAAAGTGGAGTAGATAAGAAGCCCTGATAGACAACGGTTGCTGATATTGCACTATTTATACTGCTTGTCTAATTGTACTCGTTGCGTCACAATCCTCAATTGGTTTTTAGCTGCGATGCTAGAGTGATTGTAAAAATTATTATTTGGCTTTGATGAGAGTATTCCACTATATGATTGTGCTGACGCTCAATCTAGCTTTATTTTGGGTTTTGAGAGAAAGGGTTGGGGAAGGGAGAGTTTCAAATTTTCCGGGTAGTTTTTTTATGTCTAATGGAGTGACGGTGTAGTTTTCTTTTCTTCTGGTTCACTAAAGTGGTTTGTTCAGGTCCTCATGCTAGTACACTAGCCTCTGTTTATTCCATTATCCCTGGACCCTCACGAGTTAAGGCCTCACCCTATGCTCGGCTAGACCACCTTGTCTGATAGCTGTTAAAGGTGACTTGGTGTTTGGAGATCACATTCCTGTTACTGGTGCTTGTTTAGGATATTAAGAAATTCCCCATGCTTTATGCCGCGTCCTCTGTAATTATCATAAGTAGATGGTGGTTGTGGTTGGACATACATCTCCGTAATTATCATCAAGTAAATGGTGGATGTGACTGGAACTACATTATTCTTCGTCTATGAAAGTTTTTTTTTTTTTTTTTTTTGATATTTCACAAATACATCAAAACAGACAACGGTAGTGATAGTTGCAATGTGAAAGATCTTGTGCAGTTTCGAATTCTTGTTACTTCTTCATCACTCCAATCACAGTGTTCATAGTAAGTTTCATGTTTATTATTCCAAGGCTAAGACCGTAGCAGAGTCCAATTTTTTCTTAAGTCTTCTATCACAATTTCTCATCCGTGCACCATTTATTCATGCCTCTGACTAAATGATAATGCTTTCATTATTAGACAATTTCATTCCCCTTATTCAAATCAATAAACAAAAATAATTGAAATACCCAGCTTGTCGTATAAGCATTGAACCTTGGTATCTAACCTGCAGGGAATTTGAGTCGATGAATTTCCAATATAATAGGGACTTGTAAGTTTATAATTAATATGTATATAAAGACCTTCTGTTTTGATGATTTGAGATATTAGGAGTGCTTGCAGTTTTTGACGATGTTGTAACTGTGCTTTTTCAAATGACAATCGATGCGTTTGTGATGTCAGTTCTTGTTTCTGCAACGTCAGAACAGTAAAGGTAGCACACATCCATTTTTTTCAAAGCTTTCCTACTTAATCAGCACTGCATTATAATTTATAACCTCCCCTACACACCCGTACTTCTACTTGAAGTTTAAGCAAGTGTTGAATAAGTTCCAACATTGTTGCTGCATGCATATACTAAAGTTGATTTCCACTCTCAAAACAGGGCCCTTAAAGCTGATTATCAGCAGTGGGCTCAGCCTCATACGATATACAAAAGCAGGGATCCACTTAAGTGTTTCAACTTTCATAATCCAATAATGCCTTTTAACTTAATGTTTCAAATGGACTCTTTGATGTTTCTTTTTCCTCTTAATTTTTTCCAATCCCCTTGGAGTGTTTTAACTTTCGTATCCTAATAGTGCCCTAACTTAATGTTTTGAATGGACTCTTTGATGTCTCTTTTTCCCTCCATTCAATTTTTTGTTTCTTTTCATAGTACCATACTTTTCTTTTTCATGTGTGTACTATTTATGGGTTTTACAATAATGTTCCTAATTTTTCTCATTGATGTCCATTTTTTTCTCTAGATGCCCAATTTTCTTTTTCTTTTTCCTTTTCCCATTCTTTTATATCTTTCTAACTTTTCCGTTTTTCTATTTTGTGATCAATATTTATATTCTTTTTCCAATCTAATAGGAGTAGTGTTAATCCAAGAAAGTTTTAAAGTATGAGCAAATATATAGGAATGAAGAAAAGAAAAAGTAGGAGATTTTGGAACTTCAAAATAAAATGAAATTAGAAGAGATTTAAAATATGGTTTCATAATTAGTGAGAAAATATAGGAACTCTAAAAAGATATTACTTTCAGAGAAAAATAGGGACAAGAAAGAAATAGTTTTACAATATGGCTTTGTAATAGATTAATAGTGATTAAATACTAAAGTTTTAGGATTCTTTTTAAGTAGAAGAGAAGAAATGGAAATCATAAGCAGAGATAAAGAGAGTAAAAATCTGTATTAGAGAGAGAAGATAAGAGATTACGTTAACTCTGTCAACATTGAACATAGACCTCAGCACCTGGCTTTCCTAGGGGACAATAGACTCTCACTTTCCTTATATTTTGATCAATGGCAAGAATTAAGAATGATCCTTTCAATGGAAAATGAATTGCTGCATGCAAGGTAGCTGGTTGCAAAAAAGAACATACCAAATCAGCAGCTCTTCTGCTGTTGCTCCTCTTACATAATATGCTATACAATATTCAACATATGCCAATATGATTCAAACCAGATTTCGGTGATTAAATCCCGGAATTAAGCAGGCAATGCATTTAACTTTCTTGTTTTGTTCAATGATTTCAAACTATAGTCCTGAATAATGCATCTTTTCCACCACCTTATTTCCTGCTCCATTGTATCAGTTGATGAGGATTCATGCCAGGATTCCACATACAGGCTGGACTCGCCAGAAAGTAAGTGTCAATCTGTAACTTTTGTGATGAAATGCATATTGCGATGAATAATAATCCTTAGGATACTAGAGAAGAATGTCATTATTATTCAATCGGTGTAGTTATTATCATTTAAGAAAAATTGTGTAGTATAATGTAAATCTCTTACCTTGTTCGTGATATTGATGTTTTCTTTTTTTTAAATGTTCATTTCATAACCTTGCTTTTTCCTCACGTAGACGCATGAAGTTCCATCTATCTATCTATGTATGATATACATTGTAACTATATTTATTATATGTATTTGATAAACACAAATTACTAAATCTGCTTCTAGTGCGATGGAAACATTTAAAAAAAAAAATGGAATTACATACTTGACCACTATAGTAGTACTTTGCACCTTCTCTTTGAGCCATTGTCAACTGCAGGATGCTACAGAGTAAGGACACTTTTGTGCTGACCATCCAATTTTTGAGGCTAATGTCACCTTAGAATGTAGTATCGAACCACTGTAGCCAGTGGTAAATCAGGCCATCAAACTTAGTTTCTAGGTATCTAATCATATTATTTTGTTAACCCTTATTCATTCTGTAATTTTGTAAAATAAAAGGTGCCAAAACTGTTCGATCTTAAAAAATTATCTACTATTCATTTTTTCGTTTAATTGGTGGTTCCTTGATCTTGTAATGGATAGGAAAAGTTTGGGTTTAGGTGGCGTAGATGGATTTTCAAGTGTCTTTGTTTTGTTTCGTTCTCTGTTATGCTGCATGGGAACCAAAGAAGTGGTTTAGTGTTTCTAGGGGTCTTCGACATAAAAATCACCTTTCTCCTTGCCTGTTTGTGTTGGTGGTAGATGTCCTTAGTAGATTTCTTACCTGGAGTGGGGAGAGGGGCATTGTAGATGGTTACATGGTTGGTCATGATGGTTTGAAGCTCCCATCTTCAGTATGCCGATGATACCATTTTACTTCTTTGAGAGGGGGTGGGGAGATTTAAGAATGTTCTTATTGTTCTGCAAGTGTTTTAGGGCGTGTCTGGTTTGAAGATCATTCTTTTAACGTGCCCACTTGATGTATCAATGTGGAGAGTTCATCACTAAATGTGTATAATTCTCTTATGGGCCGCTCGATGACCCAATGTCCGTTTCCCTATCTTCGTCTTCCTTTAGGGAGGATACTTTGGCTTCTATTTTCTGGGATCCTGTAATGGATAAGATTTTTAAGCGTTAAGAAGGTTGGAATGTGCTTATATCTCTTTATTTGCGGATTACTTTGAGCGAGTCATGTATCAAGGGCATCCGTATCAATTACATGTCTCTTCAAGTTACCAATTGGGGTGGCTGAGCATTTAAAGGGTTATGGATCGCTTCTTGTTGTGTGGAGCATGTGAGGCTAGCAAGGATCATTTGGTAGTTTGGGATGTTGTGAAGAGGCCTAGTCAAGAGGGAGGTCTAGAGATCTGGAACTCGTTCTTTTGAAATATTCCCATATTGCCAAATGGTTATGGCGTTTCCCTTTAGAGTCTGACTCTCTCTGACATAGAGTTGTTTGAAGCAAGTTCGGTTCACATTGGAACGGCGGAGATGGATCTATTTGTTCTTCCCTCACGTATGCTAGCCTATGGATTATGGAGGTTCATTAAAAAAATACTATCACCTTTTCGGTCCTCATATCCGATAAATGTTGAGATGCGAAACAAAGTTCGATTTTTGGAAATCTTTGGGTGGCGGAATTTCCTCTTTAGATTTATTTCCATTGTTTGTTTCGTCTTTTAGAAGCTCATGACACTCCTATATCTCTATATACATTATTGTTATTATTTTTTATTATTATTACTACTACTACTGCTACCTTGGTTAGGGGGCTGGGTCGTTCTCTTGGGATATCCATTTCCTGAGAAACATTAATGATCGTGAGTCCATCGTTCCAGATTCTGAAAGATGGAATGAACAAGGTAAAGAGCATTCTAATGATTTATGAAATTTCTCAGTAATCATCGACAAGGCTAAGAATGCTGGGGTTGTCTTACTTTCATCATTGTGATCATCCGGATCGTCGATCTTGGCTTGTAGAGTCTTTGGGTCTTTACTTATTCGACCTCTGATTCATATTGCCTTTCCTTTTCACAATTTTATATGGAAGTCTAAGGTTCCACCTATGTACGAGGTGCTTGCTAAGGATGCTAGGATCATGAGTTCTATCCCATTCTTTGGGATAAGATTTTATTGCATGCTTATCTTTGGGCGTGATGTTTGGGAGCTTTCACTAGCTTGCCTTTGGTGGACTTGGCTAGGGATTGGAAAGCTCCTCTTTGCTCACTTTAGCTTTAGCTTGGATGTATTTTTGTTTTTTAGCTGTCTTAGCTTTTGGTTTTTTGGTGGATCTCTAGTCCACCTCTTTTTACTCACATCTTTCTAATAAAATTACCTTTTTGTATGAAAAAAGAATATTGCTCAATTTTAGTGTGTATAGCTATACTGTTTGACATTATTACATTTACTGATTTTAAAAATTCAACACTATGCAATTGATGATAGTGTTACTATTATATTGGAAAGAGCCTTCTAACGATTCATCTGAAAATCAAATTTGCAGGTGTTCCATTTGATGATCGGATCTTCTAATGTGGGTAAGAAATTTTGCAATTTGGATAGTGATTATTGAACATGTCAAATTATGCTGCATTTGCTTCTCTTTGTGTGCATAATAGAAGTTTGATCTAGAACGAGAATGGGATTGGAGGAGAACAAGATACGAGAGGGAGAGGGAGGGAATGAAGGAGGGAGAGAGAGAAGAGGTAGGCATGATTACTAAAAAATGTATTGTTTGCAGGCGAATGTCGGTGTAATACTAGTGGGTGGGAAATCTGTGATTCAAGGATGGATATGGGTTGAGGATCAGCATAAAAGAGAAGGCAAAAAGAAAACTGTGATTTATGAATGTAAAAATTGTTAGACACACAGATACATTGTGTCGAACAGAGTGAGTCAAGATACAAGACTCATGTAAACGAGGCTATTTATATAGTACCCCCTCCGTCCCAATTAAGTGTCCCTTATTCCTTTTGGGATGTCCTAGAATAAGTGTTCTCCAAGGAATCATTCCTCATTTGGACATGAGAGATTGGATTGTGGCCACACATTTGCAATTGATCCATAATTCATCTTCTTATATCCACATATTTTAAAAAATCAAGTGGCCTCCTCAAGATATGTGCCATATCCAAGGGGACACTTATTTTGGGACGGGGAAAGTAATATATAAACATATAGATAGGACATATGAATATAAGTGGTTTTTACTATTTGATAACTGTCTTTTCAAAATATGTCTTGGTCTGACATTAGAATCCAAGTCTTTGAGGCATTTGTTGCTTAAATACTACGGTCTTTATAGAAACCCTAATTTCTTGTACGCGCACATGCCTACATGCATTCTAAGACACATGTCTCCGACACAGCTTCTTCGAAATATCTTTTTGTGCCCCGCAAAGTATAGAAAAATAAGTAACTTCGACGAAATAAAATGGTATGCATACAACCTTGTACATGTTTCTTGAGGGGCTTCGCATTGCATGGAGGATCATGATAAAGAAATCCTCCGATACCTTTGACTTTCGACCTTGCTCCTGCTAAGCAGGGAGGGATAAGGGAATGTTTTTGCCATAAAACCTTAGGAGATTCCACTGATGGTGGCTGAGAGCATTGGAGCTCAACTTGCGAGGTACAATCGGGAATGTGTGAGGGCGGTTATTCAATCTCACGAGGTGCTTAGTTTTAGTGGCATTACAGAGTTGCTGAATTTGCACTTGTCTGTTTACTATGAGGGAAAGGGTTCAATGGGAAGGAGGGAGTTAAGTTTTTCATGAATTTTATTACCTTTAATGTTGGTGGTTTAGGGGATTGGGAAACAACGGAAGGTAAGGGAGGTCCTAGTAGCCTAGCGGCCCTAGCCTAGCCTAGCCGTAGTCTTTGTTCGGCGGTTTAATTATGCCGGATAAGTTGGTACAAGTAAAAAAATGAATTGATACCAATAAAAAAAATACAATTTTCGTGAACAATAATGAAGTGAAATGACCATTGGATAGGGAATTTGCCTTTTAATTTATCCTTTCCTCGACTTTATAGAATTTCCAATGTTCATAATGCTCCTATTTCTTCCTTTCTGGTTAGGGAGGGTGATGAGCAAATTTTCTTTGGAGAGTGTAACGGTCATATTAGGGCATTTTTCAAATTGAAAATTTTCTTTACTGAGCAATCATCTAATGTTCCTCGTAACCGTGAGCAGTATGTACACCAGAAACACTTTCATTGGGCAATTAGGCACTTTAAATAGGCGCACCTCAGGAAAGATGAGGCCGAAGAGTGAGTTTCATGTGAACCTCTTGGCATGGACATGCTTTTAACAATTATGTTCGTACTACTGTTTAGCACTTCTCTTTCACTCTTCTGGTCTATACTTGCAATTCCAAGGTTTCCACCTGTCTAACTAAATTCACCAATTGTCGTTGTGCTGCTCTTTTCTTTGATCAATCTTTAAAGGAGTTAATAGTTATTAATCTATCTACTTTGTAGAAAGCTGGCTTTACTTAGTTTGCCTTTTTCTTTCTTTTTTCATGGCAGGTTACTTTCTTTATTTTGTATTAACTCTTATTGCTGCTTGTAAAGGCTGGCTATGCTGGTCAAACTCTTGTGGCTTTATTGTTATGGGTATGTCCCTTCTCTACAACTCTAAGATATCTCCACTTACTCTTCCGCCCGCCCCCCAACACAGACAATAATGAAAGATAAAGAGATTAAGTTGTGATCAATCTACTTTACATTTCGCAGCATGCCCCAAGATACTATTTCTTGCAGCATTCCTTCTCCTTTTATCATTCTGGTATGTGCTCTACTGTGGCTTTGGAAATTTCAAAAAAGCTTTGTATATTAGGCTTATTGATTGTTCTCTACTATGACTTAGAGCGGCGTGCATCATTTGTCATCTTATTTGTACAGCAGCTACAAACTCATATCATATAGCATCATTTGTGTCAATTAATTTCTTGCTGGCGTTTAAACAATTGAAATTGATTCTAATATATTTCTTCGGTCATCAAAAATAATATAATTTGGAATTGAGAAAATTCTTGCAAAGCCCCGAAACGCCAGGCCCAAAGTGAAGCTCGAAGTAAGATCCTCTCCCATAGAATTGTGGAGTGCAACACATGCCCTCTGAGAACCCTCGAATTCTGCTGGATTCATATACTCAAAGCAAGCTAAACATAGCACAACCCCACAAAATCTTAAATCCCCTAGCACTTCCAACTGGATTGTACAGGGTGTAATCCAATTTTCACCTCGCACCGTAAACAAGAAGCTCCATAACCGCCAATCCGCATGGAATTCCAACAACATATGATCGTGGGTCTCGTTGCTCCTCGTACATGACAGAAATATTAAGGGAAAGAGCCTTATTCAGTCTTCACCGTTGAGGCCAATCACTGGTATTTAATCTGTTAAGAGAAGCAGACCAAGCGAAGACATTTAAATTTAATGGAACCTAACACACCTGGTGAAATTATAAAGAGGAAAGTCGATCAATTGAGGAGATATTAGAATTTTCTTGAAAGACTTAGCCATGTACCCAGATATCTCTAGGAGCCAAAATCCAACAGTCATTAGGAGGAAGGACGAGAGCTGATTTAGCAAATTTGTAACAACAAAGGATTCCCTATCATTACGATTACTTGCAAAATGAAATCCCAAGAGCATCTATTCTCCTACCCTGAACATAAGAAAATAGGGGAATTATGAACTATTGGGGGAAAGATGCTTTAAGAATCTTCCGTATCCAAAGATCGTCCCAAAATCAACACTATCTTAGATTCCAACCACAGATCGAAAATGATGTCAGAAAAGATGATAACAATTGTTTTGAACTTCCACGGGCTAGCACACACAAGTTTTTTTTTTTTTTGATAAAAGAAGAATATTATTGATAGAGAAAGAATGTACAATGAAAGGTGGACAAGAAATCCACCAAAAACATCCAAAAACAATCGATACATGTGAAATTACTCTATAGCAGCTTTCCACATCTCTAGCTAAATCTCCCGAAGACAAACCCCGAAGAGTGAAGCTCCTTCGGAAAATGCCTCAACAATTTACCAATAAGACAAATGTTCTTGGAGATCTGATTCCCAAGGCCCTCTACACAAAGCCTCCCAATCCATTAAATGATCCTTACTATCCTCCCCAACCCTGCACCAGAGAAAACAACTTATGATAACTCCAAATGCTCCGCCACCCCATTGAATGAAAGAGACTAGTAGTTGATTGGAACACTAGCGAGACACTGTTCTCTCAATGTTACCCTCCTTTCTTAGGGGGAGAAAAAGGGGCAACTTGCAAGCTGCCTAAACG
Source organism: Iris virginica (assembly GCA_025631175.1). Taxonomy (NCBI): domain Eukaryota; kingdom Viridiplantae; phylum Streptophyta; class Magnoliopsida; order Asparagales; family Iridaceae; genus Iris; species Iris virginica. The sequence goes on from JAOTQG010111670.1 coordinate 9,663, forward strand.
TTTAGACACATTCACCACACTCAGATACCAAAAAAGACTAACGAGGAGGTAGGCCTTGATAAGGAAAACGGAGACCGCTTCATTAAAGAACCCACAAGGGAAGCATAAGAGGTCAAAACCGCGCTTCTGTGTGTTAATAACCGCTATGCGACACTTAGACAAAATGATCTTCAAGTGGTAAACGACCTTGAACACTTGAAAGAACCCTAAGGACATTCTTAAGCTTACCTAAGTCCTTATATAGGAACAATATAGTATCTTCCGCCTATAATAGGTGGGAAAATCTAATCCCATTATTACCCATGCATGCATCCCTCAAGAAGACCCTTCTCATGGCTCCTAAAAGGAGGTTTTCTAAGCACATCCACCACTAGGTTGATCAAGAAAGGTGATCAACAATTCTGCTCTGATGAAGGATTCCCCCATAGGTAGTAATCCGTTGTTTGGGCTCCCCATTAATCAACACAGTAAACAAAGCAGATGAGACACATACGAGTCCACTTCCGCCACTAATTCCCTTCCTATCTGTCAAAAGATCAAGGAATCTCCGATTTCCCCGGTAGTAAGCGTTTTCGAAGTCTAGTTGAAAGAGAAGGCCCTTCCTCCTTAGTGACAAATAGTCAACAACTTCGTTAGCCACCGGAGCATCATTAGTTAGTTGTCAACGACAATTGAAAGCGCATTGGGCCTAAGAAATAGTATCAATCGGCACCTCTCCTAGTATACGAGAAAGGACCTTCGTAATGATCTTATACAGGTTAATAACCAAGTTATGAAAATGGAATAAATGCTCTTCCACACTATTTTGTAAAAAGTTATGATAATATCCTCTACGACAATGCCCCGACAAGAGCGGAAGAAAGAGATTGTGAAGCCATCCGACCCTGGTGCTATATCTCGTGCTAGATTGGACACAGCTCTCCACACATCTGCCTCCTCAATTGATGTCTCTAACCGAGATGCGCTCTCCTCATAAACCGGGCTCCACTCTAGACCCTCAATCATAAGCCAATCGTCGTATTAGGTTATGTAGAAATCAGGATTCCCTTGAACGAACAATCACTCGAAAATCCCTAACTAACGACCTGTCTTCCAATTCAGTCTTCTTGATGTACCCTCACTTTCACTTCCTTGTAGCCACCCATGGTACAATTTAGAATACAATTTCCTCTCACCTATAAAATTTAGTTTTCCGGCGCCAACTAATATCCTCCTTAAATAACACCTCCTCAAACTCATCTTTCAGCTTAGCGCCCGCCTAGAAATCTCATCTCTCGATAGACATAAACTCTCTTCTCTTGAATCCCTTGAGTAATCTCACCTTGATATCACCAAATGCCTCTTTATTCTAACTTTTGAGGTGATCCTTCGAAAACCTAAGCTTATGCATCAAAACAACTCCCGCCCCAACTCCACTCTCCCTGTATTATTTACCTACCAACTCTTTAAAATCAGTGTTATAAAGCATCTGTTCTCGAACCGAAAAGAGGTGGGCCTCCAATTCATCAGAATAGACTCAAGAGAAAGGGGAAAATGATCGGGCACGATTTGAGGAAGACTCGGCTCAACCAACCTTGGGAAAGCCTCTTCCCACTCGTTAGTAACAAGAAACCTTTCTATTCTTGGGGCACAATTTCTTTCCCTAGCCACCGACCATGTGAAAGTGGCATTACCTAAAAGAAGATCAAACAATTTGTGGTACCCATCTCATGCTAGTAGTGATTCTAGAATCACCTAATTTCTCATTTATGATCTTGGATGTTTCATTCATCCTTTATTTACTTTCCACGTCCTTTTAATTTAGTCTTTTTCCCCCTATCATATTTCTTGTAACCACAATTTTACTTGTCTATCCTTGGTTTTACACCACACTTGTATAGGGCGGCCTATAGACGATAATATATGCTCTATAGAAAATCAACCCTAAAGTCAAGGATGTATGAGGAAAATTTCTTCGCGTAGCTGTTATTGAAGAATAGGGCGACTAGCAAAATATGTGGTAACCTCCAAAAAGGATATCTCTATTCACCCAAAGTGCCTATACCCACCACATACCCTACCTAAGGAGAAAAATTTGCTTTTATTGCACATTTGACCCATAGCCTTTGCCACAGCACTTGAATTACCATCATGCATCTAGTTCCTTCCTAACGGGGGAGAATATATGTCCTGCATCATTTGACCTCTTTATAAAGTAAATAAAGAAGATTGTCGGTTTGGATTGCACCTTTATGCAAGCAATAAAAGTTGATGGCATTCATTCTAGGTACCTCTAAATGTTTATCCTTATACTTTAATTAAATAAGGCGTCCACACACACCTCAAAGAACAGAAATAGGGGAGAAAAGAAGAAGTCAATATGATTAACTACCAGCGGAGACCTCTTGTCTTTGAACTTCTCTGCAGCAGTAATCACCCAACAAACCCCGATGTTTTAGTCCAGAGGCTAAGCCCACTGCGTGGTTGTCGTGGCATAATGTCTAATCCTTAACTTTTGGACCAAAATTAATTTCTAAATAGCCCAGTCAATCCTAGCATGCTTGTGTACCTTGAATTTTCACCACTTAGATTCCAGTTTCTGCTGTCAAGGTAACTGACTAAAGATATCGCGCCTAAGCAATTATTTTGAAATGATCAACTCATCACTCAAATGCTGAAGTTCAGTTGATGGGTGGTCGGAAATTCTGAAAAGAACACATTTGTTTTTGTCATTCCTTATCACATTGATCTACAGTTACATCATAAGTGAAAACATCTGTTTTTCTCTTTGGAATGGTTTATTAGGGTCGATCTTTGCCATCAGGCCAATGATGAAGATGAGGATGAAGGATGTAGTCCTCGAGAAGCCTTGCTGGAGAAGATGAATAAACCACATTCAAATGCAAATAGTCGCAGGCGATGCTGCTCTTTCCGTATCTTCCATGTTGGAAGCCGTCAAAAAGTTGTGATCTTGGTATGAAAATCGCAAAGGTTTTACCTTTCGTGATCTTGGGGATTACCATTCTTTTCTTCCTTTTTCTTGTTTTTGTCCCATGTATTTCCTTATCACTTGAGATATTTTACTGGCCATAGATGATGTGGAAAATGTTGTTCCCAGATGTGTAACTTGTAATATGTTTTACCAGGTTACGCTGTTAATCTTTCTCTTGATGATGGCATCAGCGGTGCTAATTTGGATTGGGATGGGAAGGAATCCTATTGATTCGTCAGTGGTGGCACGGGTAGGCCTTACTAGTGTTTAATCGTACTAGACTTGTCTTACCAATTTGTTGTTGCTTGATATTGCTTCCTAAATTTGTTTCGTACTTCTATTAAAAGATTATGGGTGCATTTGCCTCGGTGATTTTGCTTGGACTATGTGGTCTCGGCTAAGTTTTGTAATGATGTGGGGGGGGGGGGGGAAGAGAGGGATAGAGAAAGAGAGATTGAGAGCGAGGGAGGGAGAGTCTTCCATGTTTTGGAGCATTTATACCACAATTTTTGTATTGAATTGGGTTTCTGGTCAAACAGTAAAACCTTAAAATATAGGCCTTGATTCATGGCGCTTCGACATACTACAAAAATTCATCCTCAGGCCTAGTACATGTTAGCAGCATCTCATTAGTTTTCTTGCCGAGATATCAGTCTGTGTCGCAGGTGAGATCTCGTAATTACTGGTCTTTCCAATTATGAGTTGGTTATAGAACAAGCTCCACGCTAACCTTTCTTCCTTTTTGTTTTTTCCATTTTCCTTTAGCATTCGTGTTTTAGTTTCACTTTCGGGTGCTAATGGAATAACTATACGTTTCATGCAGGTATATGTTGATCTTTTTGCCATAGCAATGCTTTTAGTAGGAGGAGCATTAGCATGTTATGGTGAGTGCCTTTAACACGAAGAAGTTTCTATTTACAAGTAAATCTGCTTATATTTTCTTGATCAATTATCAAATCTGATCTCTGTGTTTCCCACACTTAAAGAAACTAATGGCTAGTCAATTAGAAACGTTTATGACTAATTTGTATAATGACTTCATTCAAATAGAATGCCATGAAACACTAGCATTTATTTTCTGCACAAACGTAAAATAGACTTACGAGTTTTGGTTCTAAATCCTGTTTGTAATTGTTAGTGCTAAAATGCAAATATGGTTTCAGTAGATAAACATATATTACTTTTTATATGTAAAAGAACATTTAGAAAGCGCGAATGTGTTTAATGTACCATTAGGAGGCTACTAAGAAAGAACATGTTAGGCCTTACCCCACCCTTAATATTTTTTTATTCATGTGAGTGTACAAATATAATAGAGATGACTTAAAGCCCTAAGCAACGAAGAGGGCTTGAAGCCAAGTGCAAGTGGAGGAAGATATCTTCAACAAGATAATAGTTTCTCCCCAATATTGTCCCCGATGGGACTTGAATCCCTAACTCCCATTAGGGAATAGAACGTGATACCGTTTGAGCTAAAGCTCTTTGTTTAAGAAAAAACATGCTAACAAGACGAGTGTCACGAAATGCAAATGCTAAAATAAAATTAGAAAAGATGAAGAAGTTGAGAGTGAATTGCTTAAGATGGTTCAAGCAAGTGTCTTATGGCAACCGTTGGGAAGTACGATGCTATCCATCTCTATCAAGTTAGGGGGAGGGAACACCAAAGCTAACACGTAAATTCATAGTTCTTAAAGTATGGACTGTTTCCTATTTAATTACCTCGCATCTTCACCGTATTGAATGGTAGACGAGGGTTTATGTAAGGCCGAGTTCAGTGGACTTTTGGAGGGAAAACCTCTTGTGGTTTCTAAGACACAGTATACTATGTAAATTTCGAAGGTTCTTTGGGATTAAGTATTTGAAATTTGTGGACTAAAGTTTGAGCTTATGACGATTGATGGGGTTTTGTTCCATTCCTTTAAGTTACTGTATTATGATTAATTGTGGGTTTAGTTGATTTATTGTAACTTCTCAAAATTTTAGGAACATAAGGAAATGATTTTCGAGTTTGGGGCGTTACAAAGCTGGTAACAAAGCGGCCTCTTTATTTTAGATCCTCACGTTTTAAGAAAAATTTATGAATTTTGAGGTGTAGTTCCTTTGATTATATTATTTAGGACTTGTAGAGTTCGTGTGCGCATGTATGGCACTAACCAGATAACTGCTAGGAAATTCACCGTATGTTGTATCAGTCAGCCAGCCCCTTTGCGCACTACCACCTCCACCACCCACGGTCCGGAGAGCTTTATTCCTGCAGTTCGGTACTGAAGTCGAGGAGCTAAGAGTTGCGCTCCATGATTCCAGGTTGAGAATATGCAACTTAGGGCTAGGATCGGCCAGCTCGAGGAAAAGTTGGAAGAGACTTACCAGGCCTTGGACATGTTGGAGGAGGGACCTTTTCTGACCCATTGTCATAGATGAGGACTTGGAGCTCGAAGAGGATCCTGAGGAGGACCCTAGCGAGTACTCTGATGGGGCCGACGATGGGATGTCATAGATAGTGGAGATGGGTCTAACTAGTGTTAGGATGTTGGGAGATAAGAATGCTTTTCTTTTTTAGGATGAAAATTGTAGTTCTTGTTGAAGATGGTTGTGTTTAACTTTTCTTTTGGTACCACTGTTTTTGGTGGATGGGTGTTTCTTTGAACAATTTGGTAAATATCATCTTTAGTGACTTGATAAACTTTCATAATTAAAATAAAATAAATAAATAAATAATTATAATTAGTTAATTTAACAATACATAACTACCTACTTAAAGTTTGCAACCTACTTCCTACATGCATTACGTGTTAATCACTTTTAACCAATTATGTCACACTGACACAAAACATAAAGCTTATTGATTTCCAAAATAAAAGGGTCAAATATTGCAACTCATTATGCCTCCAAACAGAATAAACCTTCCATTAAACAAACATAACCAACTTGTTCAAAAAAATTCCCATCCACCAAAAATGGTGGTACCAAAATAAAAGTTCACAACCATCCTCAATAAGAACTACAATTTCCAACCTAAAATGAAACATTCTTATCTCCCAACAGCCTAACACTAGTCAGACTCGTCTCCACCATCCATTGACATCCCATAATCGGCCCCATCCAGAGTCCTCGCTAGGGTCCTCCTCAGGATCCTCCTCGAGCTTCGACTCCTCATCGATGATAATGGGGTTAGAAATGTTCCCCTCATTCTCCTCCTCGGAATCATGGAGCGCAACTCTTGGCTCCTTGGCTTCAGCAGCTACCTCCAAGAATAAAGCTCTCAGGACTGTGGGTGGTGGAGAAGGTGGTGGTGAAGGGGCTGGCTGACTGACGATACGACATGCGGTGGATTTCCTAGCGTTAACCTGGTCCGTGTCATACGTGCATACACGAATTCCTTATGTTCCCAAAGTTTTGAGAAGTTACAATAAATCAAACTAAACCCACAATTAATCATAATACAATAGCTTAAAGGAATGTAACATAACTCAATCAATCGTCATAAGCTCAAACTTTGATCCTGAAGTTGTAAATACTTAATCCCAAAGAACCTTTGAGATTTAGATAGCATACTGTGTCTTAGAAACCACAAGAGGTTTTCCGTCCAAACAAGTAAATTAAATAAAACAAAACTTAAGAACTAGCATCTTGAACTCCATTAAGCTCGAACCAACATCACTTGATCTTTACTTGAAAGAAAAATGAAATTGAAAGGGTGAGCGAACAAAGCTCAGTAAGATCATATACACATCCTCCTGGTTCTGAAGAGGGCGACACACAAAGAATGATGGCTTTTAAAATTTATTTCAAATATACAAAACAATTTACACTTCAAAAGTGACACGAAGGCTCATGGTTATTATGATCACTAGAGCGGTCCATTGACGAATTCAAACAAACCCCAAAGAGTGCAAAAACTCACAAGGAGCAATTCAAAACAGTGATACCAGTATGCCCCACCACTAATCATCAGTGGTGTAAAATGCCTTAAAGGTCAAAGTTGTGTTAACATACAAAACCCCGTTGACCGGTTGTTTAACTTAGTGATCGCAAACTAAACTTTCAATACATTTATCAACAATTGAACATCAATCAATTTTCACAAAATGATTCTAAAATACCTTTCACAAACTCGATATTTACAGAGTAGAAATAAAATGATACGACGGAGTACAAAGCAAAATCAACATGAAGTCGGCAATCTAAAAATGGATTATTCAAGAATAAATTCTCGGATTTCTATCGAATGGAATATTGACAAATAACCTAAAATGCATAATCCCTTACCTCAAGAAGGGATTCACACTCTTAATTTCTCCGTACGCGATTGCAGTCAATTTCTGAAATAACAAAAATGTACAACTAATTATCGTATTGTACAACACCGATCTTTCATTATTTAATTTACCCACACCGGACACAACTTCCAGCAACATCAAATCCTATTTTAAGCTTTCTTCTTTCCTTTCCTTCCTTTGATTCAGATGGACCCCACAAGCATAGAAGTACTAATCACTTCAACAAATTATTACTTCTCTTCTCTTTTCTTTTCTTTTTACCAAAAGGAAGTCTAACTACTCCCATTTTACCAGTCAACACACACATGGACAAAAAGCCTCACACCTACGTTTACACATTCACTCACACACACCTCATCATCACATGGAATCAATCGATCTCTCAACCCCCTTCTCTTTCCTAATCAAAACAATTGCACCCCTTTCTACACACATCCTTTTCATCATTACCTATACCAAAATAATAGTCATTCACACCTTTCCCTTTCTTTATTAATACAAACACCCCCCCTCCCTCTCTCTCTCTCTCTCTCTCTCTCTCTCTCACCATCCATCTCTCTTACCTCTCTCCCTTTTCTTTTCTTCTTTCAGTAGACTTTATATCACACACACATCTACCAATACACACATAATAAACTCTCATTCTTTCTTTTCATTACAGTAGGTCATAGTACTAGTACTTCCTTGCATTAACTTAGCAAGTTTTCCTTTTTATAGTTATCTTGATATACTACATTCCAAAATCCTAAAAATCCAAACCGAAAGAGAAAGAAATTTACCTCTAGGTGCAGACTGGTACGTACTTCCTCTGCTCTAGTTAAATTTTCAAACAGACAACTTGGGACAAGTGTTCTATTTATACTATGCCGAAAAAGTAACCTACAAACCTTTCATTTCTCACCATAATATCAGCAACTCAATCATCTCCTCACCAATGACCTCTCATCAATACTTCATAACTGCCTTTATTTATTTTATTTTCATTTCTTTAAATCTTTATTATTACTAAAATACTTTATTGCAACTATTTTTTTGTTACTTTTAAATCTTTATTTATTTATTATCATTATTTTAATGGATATTATATTGCCCCCGCAACTATTACAGATATATTCTTTTCTTTTTCTTTCCCTTACTCCAGCTTTGGATGGACTACTCGTGACGTCAAGTTTGGCCGCAGTGAAATGGGGAGTTGGGGGGGGGGGGAGGGATATAAGACATTCTTAGACTCATGATGTACGAGTTATTGACTAAACTGTCTGAATTTAGTTCCTCAATAATGATGTCTGAACTACGGATATTAGTATTTTCTGATCAAACCAAGTGCATAATGAAATGTTTATATCCATTTAAGTTATTTTCTTCTGCATTTGTAAAGTCACTGAACTATGTCCCTTGGTTGCTGCAGTGTATCGCTTTTTTTTTTTTGGGAGGGGGCGGGGGTTTCCCTTTTCTTTGTTAAACAGGTTAAATAAGCCAACTAGTAAATCAATTGTACTTTAAAAATTTTAACAGCTCCAAGGCAAATCATCTACGTTTTGCCTCCCTTGAAGTTTGCCAATATCTTTGCATCCTTTATCATCAAATCAATCATCTACCCTTTTCGTTTTGTATATAATTGATCTGATGTCCTATGGGTGTTGATTGGGAAAGAGAGCTGCAAATGAGTCGTGTTGTTGACAATTAAAACCCTCTATATTTTCGGACTTCTTTTTGAATTTACTTCTACTGTAGATGTAAAGTGATTGCTTTGTTTTTCCAAGTGCTATTTAGACTATAGTTGCCAGATTTCATCTTGTGCGCCGGACTTGGCGTCTTGAGATTAATAATTTCTCAGTCATCTGAAATGTGTGCAGATTATTAATTTTTGGCCATTTAAATGAGCCTATTAGTATTACAAAATAATCATTGTAATGTCTGAGCATGTTTAAATGTGATTTGTTGAATAACCATTTTACGACTTTTGCCTAATATGTATCCATGTATAGACACACACATACACACATGTGAATGTAATTATTCATACATGCGTGTGCGTATATTTGGACCATTTCTTTTATACTTTAGGAGCCGGCTTAGTGTTTCTACTCAGCAAAAAAGCTTTTTTGGTAAAAAAAGAAACTTTATTAGAAAGAAAGCGCTAGTACAAAGAGGTGGATTAGAGATCCACCAAAAACACCAAAAGCCAAGATGGGTAAAAACAAAAATACATCCAGGCTAAAGCTAAAAGAGAGAGTATTGCAAGTGGATAATGAAGCATGATGGTTGACAAAGGTGAATGTAGTTACATCATTACAAAAATGAGCACTCATTTTGGGATATATTTTCCTGAAAACGGTCTCTCGTATCAGGATGGAAAGAGTATGTTATTTACAGAAAAATCAATATAAACCTAAATTTTTTATGAGTTGGAGCGTGGTTTAATAATCTGTGAAACCTCCAAGACCATTAAAAAAGGAGTCTTTTTTTTAAAATATTTTTTCTTAAATCTTAAAATTGACAGAGAAAAGTTTATTTAATTTATTATGATATTTTATTGATCACTTACTGGGAGTTATTTCCCGCTGTTTGGTTGACATCCAACTTTTATGTGGCAGCAGTTCCGGTTTTGTTACTTGTTAATTTCGGGGTTGGAAACATGTTGTCAATTGGGCAATCAGATATTTCGTAAGCTTTTTGTCAATGAATAATATAATTAATGAAATAAAAAATCCATAATAAAAGATAAAAAGGATTTCTTTTCTGATGGCTTGTGCAGGGAAAGTACCAACACCATAGTTTTCCTGCGGATGTTCTTTATACTTTCCACCAGCTTCTCATGTTAGTTTTATGTCATCGCAGGACATCGTCTATGATCAGCTTTTTTTTTCCTCCTTTAAATAAAGGGATTGTTAGTGGTTCCCTACTTACCCCCCGAAGTGACTCAAACCTGTGATCTATTGGAAACAGGGGAGGCATCTTACCACTAGACCGCACATCGTTGTCATCGTCTATGATCTGTTTCTCTTGTAATATATGGGAAATCTTGAAAACGGAAGTTATACATCACCATAGTTACATTCCATGTGATTCATAAAAATCCGTCAATATGGAAACATCACCATAATTACATTTCATGTGATTCATGCGTGAGGATATGTAGTTTTCGGATGCTTTGTTAAAGAAAAATTTTGCCGGATATCAATTCTCTCTCCTTAGGTGCCATGTCTCGAACCACTGACATGGGGCAATATAGGAACTTTTAATCCTTTGCCACCAAAGCAGAGGCCAATTTGCTGCAAGGACACGGGGGCATTATTATGATCACCATTTTTTTAGTTGGAGTATGTTAAATATAGATGTTCTACATGGAAAAGATTGTACAATCAGAATGCAGCAAGTCTTGAAAAGGCAAGCAATTGTTATCTTTCTTTTTCGCAATTAAATCACTATATATTTTATCAGTCAATATCTAACTTTGCTTTTGTTGAGACTAAAACTTACACCTTTCCCTACCGAAGGTTTGTGAAATATTGGTGTCATTTTAACGGAAAAATTATTTGATATCATTTCCAGTTAGTTGGCAACACTGTCATTTATGGATCTTGCTGATTTGTATTTGCCACTTCTTCTAATTGCATCTTATATTCAGGACTTATATTGTTCTTGAAAATGAGTAAAATACGATCGGAGAGGGCTTCCTCTGAAATGTGGAAGGTATAGAATCAAGTTTCCTTTACACTTCCCCCATTTTGTTATTGTCTTGCACTGCACATAATTTAGTATCTCCTTCAAATGACAGCACTTCCATAGTCCCATACCTATTAAGATATGTGTGATGCCCTATAATTGTATTTATTTCATTGGTCTTGTTGCATAAGCAATCTGGCCGGAGCAGCTTGACTCTCCTCAATTTCACAGCAATTTACGAACTCTTTCTTCAATATGTAATCATCTTTCTTTATTTTCTTACTTATTTTATTTTATATGCAGGTTGCGGGGTTGGCTATTGTTTCTGTTCTATGTTTTACGTCAAGTGCTCTGGTCGCTCTTTTTACAGAAATACCTGTATGTGTACTTTGCCTGCTGATGAGTAGTTTTCTTATATATGGACAAGTTCACCAATGGTCCCTGTACTTTGCGCGATTCTGCCAGTAGTCCTCGTCTTTGCAAAGGGATGCCATTGGTACAAGTTCACCAAATGTGCAGGTAAGCGATCCTTCCGTTAGATGGCCGTTAGCCTCCACCGTTAAGCAGTCACATGACCTATCACGTGATTTCCAAACCAAGGGAAATTTAGGAAAAACATAGAACAGAAATAGTTTCTGTGCAATTAATGTGAAAAACATAATTGAAGAAAAGAAAGAAAAAAAGTACTTCTAGTCTCATTCTGCGCAGATCACCTCCATAAGCGGCAACCTCTCTCCCCATTCTCGGCGAGCCAGCCCAAGCCACCTAGTGCCATCAGGTCAATCATCCTCTCCCCCTCTCTCTCCTCCTCCTTTCCCATAACAGCCGCAATGCACTGTCCCTGAAAGAAATCCCACAAGCCGCCCAAAAGCTCCGGAGCCTACCCAACCGCTCTGACCTTTTAACACCGATCCGGTGCACGTACCTCAATTAACGACACTAACATAAGTACATAGCACAAGAACTCAACATTTTCGTAACCTTCTTGGTTTCGCGTAACTACAGAAAACAATAAACTTCACGAAACAGAGGTGTACGACAACTACTCACTCAATCCATGGCTGAAGAGGATCATCGACTTTGTACTTATCAATTGCCTTAATCAAGTCTCTAAATAAATTCAAAGAACAAAAGAGAGTGAGATTTGGAGGAGGGATTTCTTGAGGTGGGGATCAGATTAGGATTTGAGGGCGAGGGAGTCGGATGTTACAACATCTCTTCAAAGGCCTGGCGTTTTTTCAAAAGATTTCCCATTCGCTTGTCAGTCTTCTGCCTAACCTTAAGAAACAAAAACCTGATCTGGTTTTTTCCTTATTGATTATCTTCCAATTTTCGAATGCTGCTTAATTTTTGTGAAATTGAGGGGTGATTTGGAATGAACAGAAATCAAATTGGTTTCGAGGGTTTCGATGAGAGGAGGGGCAGGAAGAGAGAGTGGTATTGAAATCTCAAAGGGAGAAATAATCTATTGTTTTTTTCTCAGTCGGTCAGTCAAGTTCGGCTAGTACTTTGGCGAGTTGATTGAGTGTGTGTGCGAGTTTATGGGGGTTATTGTGGTTGGAAAAGGAGTTGGATTGGCGTGTGGTGGAGTATGATTTATCAAAAAAAACAGAAGGCAGGCGATTGATGATGGTGGCCAGCCGGCTGCTGGAGAAATGCACAGGAAGAGAGAGAGAGAGAGAGAGAGAGAGAGAGAGAGAGAGAGAGAGAGAGAGAGAGAGAGAGAGAGAGAGAGAG
>JAOTQG010111671.1:0-11790 GCA_025631175.1 Iris virginica
TGCTTGTGCAGTGGTGTTTGATTCTCTCTCTCTCTCTCTCTCTCTCTCTCTCTCTCTCTCTCTCTCTCTTTGAGAATTGGGAGAAAAGTTGTTAATTGGATTTTCTTGTTGGAACTTTTCTGTTTATCGAGGTGGAAAAGGTCCATCACCTGGCCCATTATAGTAATTGCTATAAGAGGAATATTAAGGTTTCTAAAACAATATTTTATATATAAGATGTGATGCAATTGAATTTTACTTTTTCTTCCTTCTTATGGACTTGTAAGCTGTTTGATGCATACTATCTCGATTCACCAGGTAAGAGTTTACATTTTGATTGAGTCTATTGTATTTATATGAATGATCATTTTTTTTTAGTTGAGCGATAGGGTCGGATGGTATTCATATATTGTACCGACATGAATTATAAGCTGTTTAGTAGATTCGCTGTGAAGAATAGCCCAAATCTAGAGCTATAGTGAGTGTGCTAGATATTTTGGCTGTTAAAAGTTTCTAGTTAATCTTATTATGTAGGGAAGAGCTACTTTTGGAATTTTGGTGCTGTAGCCCATCATTTGTTGTGGGACTGGGAAAGGAAATGAATCAGTATAACTTCAGTGGTGGGTTCAAGTTTCACCTTGTTAGCTGCACTTTAGTTTGATCTTTAGCTGAAAACCACTACTTTTGGTAAAGTCCATACTAGAATGTGAGCCACGGTATTTGGAGAGTATGAGCAGCTATATAGAGAAATTTGTTCAAAGAGTTGGGAGGGAAGAGTAAAAAGCCAAGCTACCCACATTAAATAATTGTTGCTGCAGTCTTCTTCTTCTTTTTTTCTACCCTTAGTAATTTTTTATGCACGTGTGCAACATTTACTTCCTTTCATATTTTCATTCATCTGCTGTTTTGATTGCTAGCCTCTGCAACACAAAAAAGGATGCTATCTGATAACAAAACCCATCTAATAACAGTTGTTTATAATGATTTCTGGAAAAGAGAAGTAACTTCTAAGTGTTATGAAATTTAACAAGTTTCAGTACTTGAAAGTAGATCCTAGTTGGGGAATTCATGATTTGAATAACAAAAAGAAGAAGAAACAGGTGTTGAACAAGTATGAACTTGGATTAGGTGATAAATTTCGAGTGAAACTGTTTAGCCTTTGATTTATAACATTTTTGAATGTATAATCGTGGTGGTCCCTTATACGTACTTATTGTTATCTGTCATAAGTTCGATCAGTCATGCTTATCCTTGTAGAAATAATGATTCTTTGCATGAACCTCAAATAAAGAAACTATCCTGTGCTTTGAACCCACAATGAAAGGTCATTATCTCTTGAGCGACACCAAGGTGTCAGAACATGGAGATAGAGAACTCTTAATGTGTATGTTAATCGTGTGAATTCATGTGGGATGCTCAAACTGACAGGAATTGCGCGCCCGGCAAGAACAAACCAGTACTTAGGCCGATAAATATTCTTAGGTGTACGGAAGCTGTTCCGCTCATTTTTTGCATTATTCTATGCATCTTTGTATATGGGAGCTTCTGAAAACGTTGTGCCTTTGTCTATTGGATTTGGAGTTGCATTTCGCGCATGTAGGGAGGGGGGAGGAGAGAGAGAGAGAGAGAGAGAGAGAGAGAGAGAGAAGATTTCATTTCTGGTAATTAGCTTAATTTACAGTGATTACCTTCGGCTGCTCTTACATGTTTAACAATGGTGGTAGAGATATTACAGCTAAGAAGCTAATGAAGTTGAAATTATTGGTTGGTTGACCTTTGGACTACGAAAGAATTTAAAGTACACAAGTTACTTTGAACTTTCCCTCCATGTCTATGCATTTGGCTTTACGTTTTTGTTCCGTAAAGAATGACCAATGCCTGGGCTGTGACCTGGTACTGTAGGGCGGAAATCGTCACTGTTTCCAGAAGTAGTGTGGTGAACACCGGAACTATTGCCTAGTCCTTCTGGTTGAATATCAACATTGTGGTCTGCAAAAGAATGACCTACACCTGGGCTGCTACCTGGTGCGGTAGGCCGAAAATCATCTACAGATTCTTTGGCTGAGGCCCCAAGTGCTTGACTCTGATTAGGTTCTTGTGGTGGCAGTGTTTCTGTTTTTCTTGCATCAGAATTTCCATCACTGTGAACATCATCTACTGTTGAAACACGAACATTATTCTGGTTTCTTGTATTCTTTTGGTCTAAGTTCATAGTGTTGCTTCCATGCTTTCCGATCTCCCTTGCATCCTTAATTAAATTAGACTCTTGTTTCTTTGTGGATTTGAGTTGCCTTCCCTCGGTAAATAGAGCTCCGTGGTAGGCAATTACAGCAAAAATGAGGGCACAGGTGTAGATGGTTTGGAAGTAGGCCATGACAAGACAAAATGTTTGTTTGGTTTGTTGTTTTTTGTTTGTACGTCTCACTCTACTGAGACTCAGAGAGAAAGAGGGGGTATAGAGAGGGATAGAGAGAGAGAGAGAGAGATGAATCACAGTGACTGAAATCTTATGCAACCTTCGCTATTTATAATCTTTGGGGATCACCTTGGTAAGGTAAGAGAAGTTTACTGTTGAAGTGTAGTCTTAACAGCTTCACTTTTTTTCACTTAATATTGAATGGTTAGCATACCCACGGTTCCTCCTCCTTTCTATGTTGTGCTAGTGATCTATCTCCAGTCAGTGGCAGATCTAGGATTTAAAATCGTAGGTGCATAGGTAGCATAAACTTTAAATTGAATCTTTCCAAGACAGTTGAATTAGAATGTCAACTTTTGCATGCGTGAAACTAGAGAACTCATTTCACTTGAAGTGCCCGTGTTTAACAGTCATTGCAGTTCTGGTATGGTTTATTAAAGGATACTTTGGTGGAAACAGATAATTAACTGAACTGATGTTGCATCCTTTTGCTGCCACTTTATAATGGATTACAAGAGGAGGCAAATCAATAAGAAAAATTTAGCTTTGTACACACCTTTCTTTCAATTTTGTAATAACTACTATATGACAGCATCTGACGAACATTTAGTTTTGAGTTGCATATATCCTTCATGAAATCTGTGAGCAAAACATAGCATTACAGTTGAGAGCAATCACTACAAAGTACAACCAGAAACCATTGGTTATCTTTTACATTAGGACGGAGTAGAATGTTATGCAAACTTGCAAGCTTAAAGACTCCATGAGTTAAGACTTGCTAATAAGAGAAAGTATGTTCTGAAATTAGATGAATATAAAAATATCTACATATGAGCTTCCTGCAAGAATGTTATTTGAAACAAAATTCGATACTAAATTAAATTAAATCGAGTTGTAGGGACCAAAATACACTCATATATAGTGCAGTTAAATGTGAGGTCCATGGGTGCGACCCCACCTAGCAGCCACCATATCTCATTGAATTCCTAGCCTTTATATTTACGCTATGATTTCCTTAATTATTTTCTCTTCCTCCGATAAATATTTTGTCGAGACAGATATAGTATTAATGTGGGGCAATACATCAGAATGGCCTCAGGCTTTCCGTAGGCATTCAGTGAGTGAATCTTGTAGCCTATATCCTTGACTGTATAATGACCTTTCATTGTGGGGAAATGTTGCTTTCTGGTTGAATGTTTCGACGGGGAATGAGTCGTGATACCCAGTGCACAACATCTCCGTTCACATAGGGTCGGGGGAATGTGAGTTGTAGGCAACCTTACTTTCATTTTTGGAGAAACTGATTCCAGGACTCCAAGCTGCAATGTGCCACAAGTGCTGGCTCGCAAGGGCACTTGCTGTTGCACCAAGTCTAGTCTTCTCGAGGGGGAATGAGTAAATATGAATTAATCACTTGTCATCAAATTGGATAAAAGAGCTATATATATTTGTATTTGTATTTTGTTTTTTGTACCGAGAAGAAAGAGCTTATATATGCTGCTTATAATATCAAAACAACCTCAATTGGCATTACCACCGGTCCACCTTCGGGGTGCATAAAAAGTCTGGGATTCTCCTGTACTCTCCACTGAGCAATTTATATTATTTTTGTGTGAATGGCTCATATGAAAGTTTTGAACTCCTTGAGTCGACAAATTTAAGTGAAATACATCTGTCGGGTAGTCTAACTTTCAATTTGTTTATGCTGCCTGCATGCTTTTGGCTGAGTGAAATTATTGAACTAAAGGCTAAGATTCCCCCGGTGATAATCATAATTATTGAACTCTTTCCTCAAGCTCGCTGTGCTCTAAAAGGCTCTGCTGTTATATTGGTGAAAATGGCTTGGTGACGAGATGCTTTCATAATCGTGCATCACAATTTATTGATATCCATAAACATAACCGTCCTGATAATGGGCATAGCAGCATCGAATTACTGCCAGAACACACATTCACTGGTTTGGAGTGATTTCTTCCTTTCACTGGTGTCGAACAAAGATTTGTCTTGTTAAACTTATTGGAACCTCTGAATGTTGTTCAAGTCAACCATTTTTCATAACGATAGATTCATTGAAAGAGACATTTATAGTTGAAACTCTATAGAGATTCAGATTTCATAAGACATGTCTATTTCATTCTTAAAAAGTGACCAATAAAGCATAAAGTTTATGTGGCACTGATAGTGAATCTTTTGAACTATTGCGACACTTCTTCCTCTTGTTTTACTGTCAATGGAATTAGTTGTTGGTTAGGCAGCAGATGAAAGATACAGGTATTCTGGGAATATTTACGTTTATCACTTCTTTCTTTGACTCCCTCATATTGAGTGTGTGTATATTGTTTCTTCCTTCGTCTCTCTCTTTTTTTGTTTTGATTTGTATCCCTGGGTAGGTTGGTAATTAGTATAAATTCAGTTGATATGCTACTAAAGCATTTACTAATTGGTAGTCTTAGCTTACATATTTAATTATCTCATATTGTTGTCGGTTTGTGGAGTAAATTTCTGAATTCTGTGGCTTGGAGTCTTTGTTTTTGTAGTTAAAAAAACCTAGGTGCGTTAAAATAAAATAATATTCTCCTCAATAAGCAAAAGCGTGAGGGATGAGGAGTGTGGTGCACGTGTACACTTTGAGGGAAATGATTTCTAATAACAGCTCTTTATTAAAAGGAGGAAAGTGGTTAGCAATGTATGGTTTACATACCAAGCCGTAGTTTGACCAAATATGACAGGGCATGAGGAAAGATACGAATATTGCTTATTTGGGATTTATAAGAAAGGATTTGGACCCCTATAAACTTTGGTGGATTTGTACTTCGTACATAATATAGATTCAACTCCACCTGGAGATGGGCCTTTTAGCAATCTTCCTTATATCCACAAAACATAGTCATAGCATGCCATCTAATTATTGCTGATATTGTGTTATACCCCAAATACAGGGTCATTAAGCTACCTTCGTAAACAGTAAAGACAGTAACTGGGTGGGGAATTATACATGCCCTGTTTTTGTCATCTGTTTATTCTTTCCTGCTGTTTCTCTACTGCTTTGTTATGATTGTCTAAGTCTTTTGGGTGGTCCTTAGACCTTGGTGGTGATGTTTTCTCTTCACTTTCTTGATCAAAACATAAAGATCGTTACATGTGCTATATGTGTGAAAATAATGAAAATTTAGGATATTTTGAACTAGTCACCATTTCTTCACTATAGTGGCTTATGGTGTTCTTTTATCTTGTTCATGCTATAAGCCGCGCATTAGCTTATACTACTACTTGCGAGGGCTAAGCTGAAACTTAATATTATCCCCTACATCACCTGCACTAGCATATGAGATTCCATACTCATAAGGATATAAATCGGGTACTTTGTCAATAATTAAGGATTCAGGTAAAATTGATGACCGCACGTCAATTCAAAGCTAGCAGGGGACCAGAGGTTGATTTTGGTTTTGCTAGATCATTGATAGTGCCAAGAGTTTCAGATTCCTAATATTGAAAGCACCACATGGTCAGCTAGTAAAATTTGTCATTGAACTTACCAAAACCACCAACATTAGGGGCCCTACCATTTTTCTTTACTGCAAAACAAGTTGTTAGCAGTTTATTTAGAAAGAAAAGAAAGTCAAGCAGTTCATGAGCTGTCATTTGCTCTCCATTCATAGTGGAATATTATACGGAGATCCTTCGAAAAGTACATCGCTTGGTTGGCTCCTCAAGTTGAGGAAGCCTCTCCCCAGCCGCCTCCACTAGGAAAATTGAGAAAAGGGATAATACTATATTGGGGACAAAGAGAATTTGATTCTCTGTTTTCCTTGGGTTTAGTGCACAAGTTTAGGCGGTACTGGTTATTACTTATTATATAACATATTGCGTAGACCGTGGCATGATAGTGACTTTGGCAGGACGGCTATGGATCTTCCCCATGCCTTTCTAATCCCAACTGTCCAAGATAATAGTTACTTTTATGAGTAAGCTCTGTACTGCATGAGCATTGATGTTGTTCCAACAATGTAGTAGTAAAGGTGAGAATTTTTGGCTGCTAAATGAGCTTCCAGTTGCTCTTAACTCTGAGCAGTTAAGAGCAGAGATTGTAACATATTGAGGAAATGGGACTAAAATTATGATGTGTATTTTAACACTTCTGTAGATGTATCTATCACTTAAATATAATATGGAGAGAGAGAGAGAGAGAGAGAGAGAGAGAGAGAGAGAGAGAGAGAGTGTCAATCACTTTTATCTCCAACATAACAGAATTATGTTTTTCTATCCTGCTTAAATGTTCTTTTAGATAGGCTTTATCAAAGTTCATAGTTCTGCCCCTTCTGTTTGAACTCAACCTGCGGGAGGCTTCCCTGAGTGAAGTGCCTTTTCTTCCCGTACCACCTTCGCCAAAGTTGATTTGGTAAAGGGTCAGCATTCCCAGATTAAGTCCATATTCATCATTCAACCTCTTCTGAAGCTTCTGCAAATCCTCATCAATTTCACCTTGTACATGTGTGCCATATTCACTAGTGCAATAACTTCTTAGAAAACTACTTTGGAGCTTCTTCACAAAGTACATTGAAGGTGCTGACTTCGGAGGAATGTGGCTTTAAGCAAGAGGACCGGAAACATATACTCGAGACATCATCAAGAGGATTCATAACCTAGCCACTTCATAGGACCACAGATGCTTTGATTTTTCTTTTGTTATTATTATTATTATGATTATTATGATTGTTTTGTTTTATATTTCGGTGGGGAGTTACGGAAGGGAGGGGAGGATTTAGAATTCCCTAGTAAATAAGAATGATAGCTGAGGAGTCAAGTGCTGCAATTTAAAAGACAGCTTAGATCTACTGCTATGGATTTATGCTACATTTGGGAAATACCTTGAACTGGATAGTTAAGTAATTATCGAAGAGGATTAACTTATTACTGAATAGTGAATACGATTATGTCCAAAATGATGCAGGGTAATTATTCTTAAATGTGTTCATAACTGTTGTACTGTAGGGTCATTGATCCTTTTTCCCATTGTAAAATGTTGAACGAAAACATACTGCACTCATGATAAAAATCATCAACTGATACATATATAAAATATGATACAGTATACCTGTAAAATTTTTGGTTAACAAGGAAAGATGCATTAATTCCTTCATTAAATCTTTCCCATCCGTGTGATAAGCATGCCCTTCTCCCTCTCCTAGGCACGCATACTAAGTCAAGGCATACATCACTTGTTCCTATATTTATGATGTTATCGTTGTGCCTGTGTATCTCCGTTGATATTTACAACCAGCACGATTAACTGATCATGCTTGTTTTTTCATGTTACTGTCAATGCTTTCGGCTTCACAGAAGTACATCACATGGTAGTTGGTACACATTTGATTTGCTTTGAACTAATTACAGCATTGATATCTCCAATGATTTTGAGAATTCTATTCGGATTGTATGAATTGAAATTATTATACAATATACAAAGAATTTTTCCTAATAGATAGGTCTTTGCTGGTACATCCTTCAAGATAATAATTTGTGGCTGCTATATATCTTCTGTTTTGATATTTTGACACCTTGGGTGCACCAATTTACATCATTTTCCAATTGAATTTATTGTACATATCACTTTGCGTTTGGAAATACGTACTCACCTCTCCAGAAATAAAAATATTTGTATGCTGACATTAATAGATTAACAAATACCCAATTGTGATTATTGTCGCTGTGCAAGAGAAAAAAAAACGTGTGATTAAGAAAGCATGTTCTTGATATAATATTATTGTTTTTCTCTATTTTTGGCAGGGCTGTCTTCATGTATGCTATTTACTAGGAAGGTTTCAGCCAGGAAGAAGAATTATTGAAGCAAGTAAGATTTTCAAAATGTTACTTGTTATGGTATTGCATATAGAGATGCAAGTGGTGGTCAAAATCTGATTTACATTATTACATGGAGCAATAGAGTGAAAATGTCACATGCATTAGAAATGTAGAACAAAACGATTTTAGTATCCTAATGGCGAGGATGCATGCAAATGCTAGCAGTCATGTTGCTCTAAGCTCAATCATATCTAGGATATTTTAGCTTCATTCTCCAAGAAAACAGTTGCTTGACCATTAACCATCTGTAGGTGTAGCTCAGTTCAAGTATTTCCCTAGATTTTTGCTCTCCAGACAAAGGAGTTACATAAAAAATCTGAAGACAAAAGCAATAATGATAGCAAGGACATTACACACTAACATGGAATAATAATTTCAATTTACATGTCATCATATGAAAATAGGTAGATAATAAATACAAATATTTGATGGTCATGGGAAATGCAGCACATGAAACAAAATACTGCACACAATAAGCCAAATAATGCTCGGGTCATTAGTACCAAGAAAACTCTGTAGCCCTAGTTTTGAATGGAATGTCCAATCCCAGGGCTATGTCCTGGTGCTGTAGGCCTGAAGTCATCGGCATGGCGTGGTGAAGGTGGTGGCATCTGAGCCTCAACTATAGTCTGACTAGGTGGCATTGGAGCCTGGGGTGGTGTGGGTACAGCGTCATTAGGATACAATGTTTCCAGTCGGCTGTAATTAACTATTGGTCTAGTTTGTTTAACATGAGTTGTCATGTGTGAATGAGATTGTGGGATTTTCTGTCCTTTCCCCAACTTCAAATGCCTACCCTCAATAGACTGAAGTGAACATAAGACTGTAAGAATGAGGAAAAGACTAGCAAGAGCTAACTTTGTTTGAGCCATTAGGGAGGGGGAGGGGAGGGTAGAGAGACAGAGATGCTCGAGGAAAACAAGATGCTTAAACTCTTTAGGTTTATGGGTATTTATAGCCAATAGAGCCATGGCAATGTCTGCAGGTTCCAGCCTGCCAGCGGCCAGATTCTTAAAGATGCAACAAATAAAATATTCCCTCCGTCCCAAAAAAAGTGCAGATTGTACATTTCACACTTTTTAAGGATATGACTTGACATGTTTGTACCCCTTAGTACTTAAATTTTAGCTTCATAGCAATGAGACTAATTTCTTGGGACACAAAAAAAAGAAGTTGACTTTTTTTTTTTTTTCCTTTTTGTAAGGATGGTGAGCTATGCATGTAAGATAATTTTTCTAGATACACAGGATCAACTCTTGGTTTCATTTGTAGAGAATATGTATACTACCTCCATCCAAGAGAAAGTTCCATTTGACTATTTAAGTCAACTTGGTTGTTTTCTAACAATAGACGTTTTAACATATATTTATATCTTATAAGAATCAATGATTTGAAATATGTGACATCGATAACAAAACCCACCTGACCAAGTTCTAAGTTGTAGATGATAAAACCATAAACTCTTAAAACTACAGTTAATTTTGAAAAGCAAGTGAACCCACATCAAATTTCCTTTATCAAAGATTCAAATTGGCTTTTGAAATTTGAAAAGACTTTCTTTTGGATCGATGTAGTATTATAGTTGCGTAGTAGTTCTTTAAGGGTAACCATCTATTTCGTTCTTCACCACATTGAAATAGTCCCTCAGTGGTTAGTTTGCATCATGCAACAATTTCATTTTGTTCATCTCTTTTGTAGCCTCAACTCTTTTTCGGGTGCGAAACAGCCCAGTGAATTCTAATGTATACTATACTTCTGACCATGCATAAGATTCACATCCTCCAACTTGGAGGTGGTTATTGTGATTGAGCTTAGTGGGAGTAGTGGGCTATGTGATACTACTATAGTAGGGCATGATGGAGGTTAAAGAGTCTAATTTTGTGAATGTAACATTTGGGGTTTTAGGTTCTAGGGATGAACTGGGATTCTGCTAGCCCACTACTCTCTTTTATTTAAACATTGAAATTACTATTTTCTCTCTCTTCTCCACTCACCACCCGCACCACACAAAATGGCAAACTTTCGGTCAAACAAGCCTGCTTTCCAATTGGAAACACCTGAATGTCTATTTTTTGTATTTGTGTACCTTATTTGATTTGTTAATAAGAGCATTAGTTGTCAGCCTCTAAAACTAACTTTGCAAAAAGTTACTTTGCACTTGGCTGGGTATGGTGTTGGATTCATACATGTATGCCAATCAGAAATGTTCAGAACATGATTTATTGGAGTAGCGGGAAGACCCAAAGTGCTAAACATTTTGGCCCTCAAGGAAAGCAAGATGCTTAAAACTCTTCGGCCTTCGGAGTTTTTGTAGAGCCATGAATATAACATCATAACAAAAAAAAAGACATTAATCGTGGATTTCGACCATCTTTTCTTTGTTTCTGTTTCTTTTCTTTTTGATAGTTGAATAAATTGATTCATACTGTTTGCAGTGTTCTGATCTCTCTTCGGTTGGACTGCTCCCCTGTCTTCTAGTATTCACAACCAGGTGAAAGAAGGGTTGAAGTCACGACTAAAGGCATGTGGAAGTGATACTCTGGTTATTCGTATCAGGAACCAGTACGGTTGGGAGTTGATTTTGCTGTCTGTGGTAGTAAATTTTGTTTCATTTTTGCAATTTTGTTGCTACATTTCAATACTCCACAAAGGAAAGTGACATGCCAAAGTTCGTCCCTCAACCGTAGCATTACAGACTTCTGTAGAATGTTTAATTATTTAAACCAAGGAGTTGTGCTAAGCCAAAATAATTTTCATGCTTGCACTTATAGGCTCTTGGATGCTTTTTTTTTTTTTTTTTTTGGGCCCCAAGGGGGCATTGGAAGGGATCAAACCTGAGATCTTACATACTGTAAAGCTCGGCTCTTGGATGCTTATTTTCAGGTATAGCTACTCTTTGTTTTGCTTCTTTTACCCAGGAGGAATGGTGAGAACAGGTCAAAGTATGACTTTACTAATGGTGAAATCCCAGTTTTACCACTGAGCTGTCCCTTTGGGTTATAGCTTCTCTTTCATCCCATCTAGAGCATCTCTATTTTCTACTGATTTGAGACGCTTCTCTTTACTTGAAGTGACCATTTTCATGTATAGCTTCTGTTGTAGATTGACAAGGCTGCAGTAATGCGTTGTGCAGTGTTGACGAACCAACTTTTCGGGTGTCCACGCTTATCAGTGTTTTTGTTCAAGCTGACACCAAGAGAGTGGGCAAAGTGTTGCCCATCCGTTTGGGCTTGTCAGGGGACTCAACAAGTTAGAAACTAGTTATCTGCACAATGTTTGACCATTTAACGCACAACACCGGCAAGTATACAACACCAAGAAGTTGCCATCTTCTGAACGTCTGCACTGCAAGTGAGGTCCAAAGGTAAAAAGTTGTCCTATACAAATATAATCTCAACATAAGTGCTTGATAATTCAGGTAAATCAGTATCACTTCACAACGCTCGCTCATTGGCTTGTGTGTGTGTGGGAGAGAGAGAGAGAGAGAGAGAGAGAGAGAGAGAGAGAGAGAGAGAGAGAGAGAGAGAGAGAGA
>JAOTQG010111693.1:0-11786 GCA_025631175.1 Iris virginica
GCAGGCTGGTTCTTATTGATTGGAGAAGAGTTCCTTCGCATTATAGTATATTTCATATGCATTTGTACTTGGTCGTAGCAGCACTAGATGGCACGGGTCGCACATGCTCAAAGTGATGGATGACTTATACGCTCGAGCAACCTGATGATTTGGTCGAAGCGGGAGGGGTTGTTTCTACAACCCCGATATGTTTTGCTTACAAATTTGAAATACTAATAGCAGTCCCAGCTGCTCGATTGCTCTTCCTTTTAGAATTGGAGGTCAAAGTCTAGTTGTAGGGAACAAGCTTGCCAATGCCATCTGTTCTTCTTTGCGAAAAGGGCCTAGCTTTTCCAGTTTGTACGCTCTAGACTGTCGTACATTTGCAATGAACGAGATCGATCAATTAAGCTAATTACCAGATTAAGATAGTTCTTTTCATAATGATATGATGTAATCTATTGCCTGTTTATGTTCTTCCGTGCAAATATCCATTCACTTTGCAAGAAGTTACATTATGGTATGACCAGGTTCCTGCCAAACCAAACTACAGCCTGGTTCTCTACTATGCTGCTGACAGACCTGTGAATGAGAATTCCTTGCTGGGAAAGTTCATCGATGGAACTGATTCCTTTCGTGATTCCAGATTTAAACTAATCCCAAGCATTGTAGAGGTATTACTTTAATAGGCTAGCACCCAAACCATGTGCGGTTTTTCAGTGTTATCATTGACAGTTTTCTAAGATTGAGCAATAAATTGTTTTACAGGGATATTGGATGGTCAAGCGTGCGGTTGGAACAAAAGCTTGTCTATTGGGAAAAGCAGTAACCTGTCACTATCTCAGACAAGACAACTTCTTAGAGGTTCTAAATTTCAGCCACCACAGTTTATTTGTCCTGAATAACATTTTATCATTATGAACTTTCATATCTTATTCACAATATTGCAGCAGCATTTTCTTCATCAAAAGGTGAAGTTTTTGAGTTCATAATTATTTCTAGAAAGTATTCATTCATATCAACAAGAGAATGAGAGGGGGAAGGGAAGGGGAAGGAGGCAAGCAGTCCTCCATATTCTTATTTCATTAAGACTCGTTACCGGTGATATATATTATTAGCCAACTCCTACCGTATTTTGACCAGCCTAACAAAGCATAACTCTAGGGAGGAGCGGGGAATTCCCCCGAATTCTACTTGAATTAAGACACAGTACAATATGTCTTGCCAACTGCTGAAGTTATTTGGAGTACCCTGGCAAAGCAAAAACTTGGAGGGGAGTGGAGTCCGCCAAATATTTCATTCATAAAGGCAATGATTTCTAGCTACCTCCTACAATGGATATCCCTCCCCTATGGAAGCATAAGTTGGGGCTTGGTGTTCTGGAAATGTAATGCAATATATCACTGAAGAAGAAGAGGGGAAGCTTCAATGTCGAAGCAATTAACTATATTGTACAGCGGAAGCTTCTATGTTGAAGGAACTCAAATATTGGCTGAATTTCAGTGAAGAAAATGGCCCCATTTGTCCAAAGGAGAAAGATGAATGCCATTAGGTTTGCTCCGAGAGGGAGGATACTGATGTCATGATTACAGGGAAGAAAGGAGAGTTATATTTCTCATCACAAACTAATCATGCTCAATCCTATGTTAAGAGTCTGGAATTTTCTTATCCACCAACACCTTAATTGCTGCACAAGACCAGAAAGAATGACAAAAGTGCTGTAGATACTTATCATAGATTGATGGTAATTTGTTAACTGGCGGACCAGGTGATCATTATATACGTGTTTCTCTATAGGTCAAATTTATGGTTTTACTCTTGCTTTTTCTTTGTAAAATTTGAAATCCACAATCAATAATAATCAATCAAGCTGCTTCAGAAAGAACAAGAACTATTTTCCAGTTTAGGAAGAGCTTGCATATTGTACTGCACTCATCCGAGATTGACAATAAAATGTCCTTTGCAGATTGATGTGGATATAGGCTCATCATCGGTGGCAAGGAGTGTCGTTGGTCTTGTCCTTGGATATGTAACAAGCCTTGTTGTCGATCTTGCAATTTTAATTGAGGTATGCTTATTTTCTTCCTTTGGAAAGACTTATTGTTTCACATGAACATTTGTTCAATTACTCTTAGGATTTTAGGAGACGCTATATGCAATTGAGGATTTATTTATGTAGTGCTCTCACTTGAAAGGCAGAGACTGAAAAGAAAGTGGGGAGGTGGAGACCAGAAAGCCTCCTGCAAATTTTATAAATACATTTGAGTATGAACATGACTAGAAAATATTCTACTAAGAGTGGAATGATTAAAAAGGAGTCTTGTGGTAACTCAATGGGGACTACCGCTGAGTTGAGTTGAGTTGAGTGGAGTACAGTTGTCATGCAACTAGTCCTGAGCATCTTGCATAAACAGGGTTTCAAGCACTAATCTCCTTGTATCTATTTTTGCAATAACATGAACATTTGCTTGCATTATGTTTTATTAAAAGCGGAAAGATTTTATCAACAGGAGTTGATCCTTCTTTCCTTTTGCTTTTTTCTCCCAATGTTTGATTTGTATTCTTTCCTCTATGCGGAAACTACTTGCAACAATCCTTCCATTTTTCGTGAAAAAAAAATTACAGATTTGAGTCTTCATTAATCATTTGATATTTTGTAGTATTTCTTTGCCCTAGCTGTTCATGAAAACAAACAGTGATCATTCTTTCTCTATTTATCATAATATCTAGGAGGATTTTGAAAATTAACTACAAGATACGCCTGATCAATGTGTATCTGTGATCGGGAATATAGATAAATTAGGGTGAGTTAATTGTTTCATGGGTTGCAGATCAAGCTGTAGCAACCTTGAAATTTGTTTGATGAAATAGAGGGAAGATTTTTTTTATGAAGAGTTGGGCATGGACTAGAAAGATAGAGAAGGAAATGTGTGGAGTATTGTGGTTAGGGCCTTTTTAATTTGCTATGATTAAAAGTGAGTGTATTTCCGCTAATCCTTCAATAACTAACAATGAGCAGCTTGATCTTGTCGGAAAAATATTGCGGTTCATCAGTTTGTGACTCTACCTATTTGAGTTCTTTTCCTCCATCTATCAGTATTTTCCAAGTCCAGCCTAGTTCTGAAAATGAACAAATGTGGGTTCTTCGTGAATGTGAGAACTAAGATCTATGCTTAATTTGACTGCATTCCAATTGGTCTTGTATTGCAGGCAAGAGAAGAGAAAGAACTGCCAGAGTACATTCTTGGAACCGTTCGACTAAATAGAGTAAAGCTTGACACAGCTGTTTCTCTCGAGGGTTGAAGCTTCGAATAATGCTTTCCGCTCATTGCCCTGACCATGTGTTAAGTGTTCAACTCCATTGGTTTCTGGTGTTCTGAGGAATTTTGCAAATGGAGGGTTTTTGCCCGATTGCTTAAATGAGGAAACAGGTTCTGCTTACCCCTGCAATCTAATACAAATCATTTAAGTTTTGTTGATAAATTTTGCTATTCCGAACAAGTGTCAAAGACCACCTTCTAGGCCAGTTTCCATTCATTTTGAAGCTCAGAGCCCGAATTCCCAGAATATGTCCATGGGGGCAATTAACAACTCCATCTCTGCAAGATCGGATGATCTTTAATGAAAGGTATACTCTGTAATTCTTGTTGGTGGTAGGAAACATAGAGCCGACGCCTATATTTCAACACCCCACCCCCTTTTTCCCTCTCTTTTAAGGAATTCAATATTCCGACAAAGCTGTGAAATCTCTCTCTCTCTCTCTCTCTCTCTCTCTCTCTCTCTCTCTCTCTCTCTCTCTCTCACACACACACACACACACACACACAACACACTTTTTCATGTTGCCTTTGCTCATAACCCCTAAATATATTTGACCAAATAGTGCGTTCCTACAATTGTTCGATATCTATTTCTCCTATATAACCCGAAAAGGATGCGACTATATTCCTTCGCATGTGATGTTACTGCTAGGATTAATGCCCCAAAAATCAGTGATCTATATGTTTTTTGAGGGAAGCTCTGTAAAATAACAAAAATAGATGCTGGCCATGTGATAGCTCATCAAACTATTAATTTACCCAAAAAATCTGCTTAAGAGCAGTTTAATGAATTTAGCAAATCACCCAATGTTTTATTTGTCTAATTGTAGGAAAAAAGGTAATTTTATATTTATGAAGTGTGCAGTTCATTGTGCCACAATTGATACCAAGCAACAATGTATGAATATACTATTCAAAACATTCTCAAAACAGCATGATAGATAGGGAAATAATGGTGGCAGGTTAATATAATCTGTGCCTCCTATACTAGCTAATTATAGAATCTATAGAGGTGAATTATCTAAGTGATGATTTTTGTTTTTGACGCCTATCTAAGTGATGATTGATTCTTGAACATCGCCATTTAGTAGGCTGAGATGCTGATGTCTGTGGATGCAGAAGGCCACTTGGTACTACAGTTTTTGAAGTTTTAAATAGGAGGAGGTTGGATATACATGCAATCAAGGAGTATTTAAAATTGGTAGCTCATGTTTTGAACACGACCATGAATCCGCCAATAATAAGCGAGACAGTTTGGTATGGGGATATCTACCATAATGGCCCCGAACTGGCGAACTGATCCAAGTTATTAGTGAATATGCTTATAGCACAACCTTTGGCTTTTGAAGATTATTTACATCCAAAACTATAACAGGGCTTCCCTTTTTCATGATCATCTAGCGAAGCCTGTCTTTATATAATACTCCCTCTGTCCCAAAATGAGCGTCTTTTTTTGAAATAATTTGTCCCAAAAGAGTGTTTTGTTTATGACGCAGTTACTACATTCTTGCTGACCACGATGTCTTAGTGTGAGTTACAAAGGTATATAATTAAGGCTATTTATGTAGTATGTGTTACTAAAATTGCATGAAAAGCTAATGGACTCTTATTTTTGGATGGAGGAGTAATTAATTTTATTTGAGAATTCAAGCATTATGGATCACCTGGATTTGTTGTTCGACTCCTGAGAATTTCTAGCACAATCATAGGAGATCCGAAGCACTATGTTATCCATGAATGAGCTGGCCCGAGCTCATAACGCTTCACTAAAAATGATGAGAGCCTTTAAATTCACTGTTTTTGTTTTTAATTTCTTTAGCTCAATTATTTTTCCTGCTATTATTCTTATTTCTACATTTTTTTCCTTCAGTTTGTTCTGACGGCAGCAGGCTCAGATGCTAACAAAGTTATTGACTCTCAAAGGAAGAAATGGACGAGCGCAGGACTGGGAAGGCTTCCCATATTTTATGCTGCAGATTCTTTGTCGTAAGAAATCCCATTTTCCATTATCTGTTTGTTTTGTTATAATTTCAATTCATTCTTGCTGCCTAATTTGAAAAATATTTGCTAAAAGATCGTGCAATGGTCGAACTGATATAATTGCTTTTGAATACCATTCTCTGAATTTCAAGGCGTTGCACCCCAGGTGACTTTTTGTGATCTAATTTCTTATCTTTTACGTAGTGTCCAAGTCAATTGTGTGTGAATAACCTTAGTTAATGTGAATACTTTCAAGTTTTAAGGCAATGGAAATAATTGGAGATATACTCTTCTATATGTTCTTGGGTTGTTGTTGCAACGGGGAACAGTGCTCCTAAAAGCCCGAATGCCAAAGCAGACATGTCAAAATGAAGAAGATAGGAAAATTACATACGATACATAATGTCTTATTAACAACACGGAAGTTCTATTAATAATGAATCAAATTTCATCTATATTTGTCTCCACAATGCCATGTGTAGCTTTGTGAGGGACGAGACTAGGTTCCAGTGAGATACATGGGCTCGACATGGTTATGAATAATGTGAGAGAGTAACTGACCTCGGGGATACGTCATTGGCGCCATGGACCCGTGGTGGTATCCATTGGCGATTTGAGAGGGAAGAGGGTTAGAGAGAGTATCTTGAACGCTGAAACGTGAGAGAGAGACCTCTGATGGTGGTTTTTGGCTCTATTCTTGTGATGGTGATGTTGGCTGGTGGAAATTTGAGCCAGATGGGAAAGTAAGAGGCGGAAGATGAGGAGAATGTGGAGTGTGATATGGGCTATCTTTATCTAGCATTTTTCTTTCTACAGTCTTCTTTTTTACTTACATTATTGTACCAATATTCTGTCCAGTGCTTGTTCATCATATTCAAAAAATTGTTTTCCCCCCATTTCCTCTAACTTGAACTGATAAAGAAGCTACTTCAGTGAGTGGCTGGTAGTAATAGGCCTTCTAATGATATAAAATTTATTGCGACTCTATTCAGCTAGAAGTACCATGTGCAGATGTAGGGATTGCTCTGTCATGAATGCTTTATTTATTTATTAGAGAGGTCTAATCAAGCACTGTTATATCGTCATATACTATGATGGAAGAGTGGAATTTGTGTTTGAAGCAACCCTCTATTTGTGAATCACAATGGCAATTTTATTGCCAATACATCTAAGAAATTTGTTAAGGGCTATTGTTGATATGTGTACCCACTGCTTAACCAACTGTATCACTTGCTCCTGGAAAAGATATCTTCACTCTTGCAGTAGAGCCTCCCAGTGTGCTCCCTGGTCATAGGCTCCTTTGCTGAAACTTGAATCTTTTACTCGCTGTTGCTGCAATTATTCTTATGAGGTGAGCGCAACTTTCACATGCCCTCTTAACTTGTTTTTGTAGGATGTGGGCCTTGTCTCTAATTGGCAAGACGAGTCCCGAGCGAATTCCGGACGACAAAGCACTTTGAAAACTCCCTAAGGTACGAGTACTTAGAGTGGAATGTGTGTATCCTTAAAACATAAGTATCTACCATCCTATGGATTTGCTTTTCCGGAATCATCTTCAAGTCGTCGTAGAGAAGTTACTGATCATTTCAAAATTGATGTTTTCGTAACTTTTTTCTGGTAATGCTGCAATTTGAACTGCAGTGACCCAAGGAAAAATAAATCTTTGGCTCGAGCCTCGAAGGAGGAAATGTGTATATATCTGCAAACGAAAACATGCCTGACGACGGATTACTGTGTACAAAAGTCTAACAAGCAAGCTGAAGAATGCTCTCTCACATGGGCAAGTGGGCTCAACGTTATCGGGTTTACTTACTATTCATGTATCGTTTCCTTCGTCTTCTCATTCTCAACAACACACTGAATTACTCTAATTTTCAAGTATCGCTCGTTCTCGAAGACATGTCGAGATAGAAAGCTGTTCTTGGATTGTTCTGTTTGTATATTTGTACCGGCGCAGTTATGGCTGCCTGCCGGTATGGACCCTCCAAATATCAAACCCTACAAAAGCACCATGTCATTGCGCTTCGTGTTTCTTATACTTGTACATGATGCTTTATCTACTGTACTGTAAATGAAGTTTAGTTGTTGAAGCAAATTTATGAGAGTCATTTTTCGTAGATAATGATGATTTTCATTTCATTTCATTCTTACATAATTTTGAAGATTTGCATGAAAAGCCAAAAAGGAGCAACTCATCAGAAACTTTAGAATGTACTGTTACCAAAAAGATTCACCTACTGATTATTATTCAAATCCGTGACCATCTGGAGACCAAAAGTAAACGAGAAAAAATTATGACCGTCCATCTCTTCTCTTCAATGGAACATATGTATGCTCTAGTAGTCTAGAGGCTTTTTCAGGGATATCTACTACAACTCAAAATTGTGAGGGCTTTCTGTCCTTTACCAAAACAAAACAGCATATCCTTTTACAGTTTACTCCCTTCCTAGATGGAGTATTTTTTAAAAGTGGACGAGAGAGAATCGCCTAAGATGATTTTAAATCACACACAACGTGCTTCAGTTAGGAAATGTGAGAATATTAGTGTTAATCAAGTTAGGGATAGGAATAGGTCAAAATTAACGTGAACATTGATAGTATAAAAAAAATACGAGACTCTGACGTATATTATGACTTGACAATAGATTGCGTAAAATGTTGAAAAATTCGTGTAGCCGATCTCAAGTGATTAAGACTTTGTTGTTGTTTTTCGTTGGTATGAATATGAAGCATACATAACTTGGATACTGAACTCTAACATCATTTTGTTACGGTGTTAATTTTGATCTTTTTAGTGTATCTCGAGCCTCTTTCATTTTAAAAATTAGTTTTGAAAGATGAAACTTGTCCTCGTACTTATATATCAAATCAAGCGGCAACCCCTTTCATGTTAAATGTGAAATAACCCTAAACATTTTACAACGAGGAGAGAAAGAGATGGCCCCAGGTGGGTTGAGGGCTTGACATGGACTTGCACCCACCAAATTTAGTAACACATCAAAGGACTAGTAGTCTTTTATGTGAAATAACCATCAGTGATATTATTATTGTACTCCCTCCACCTTACAAAGTCAGGAAGTATTTATTACGTTTGTCTTCTAAATATTAATTTTTATGAATGTATTTTGAGAGGCAATGCCATCATTAATAGAGTAGTAGTAGATGATGATCTTGTATGTATATTTATCTTACAATTTACCAAAGAAATAAAAACCAAAAATGCACAAAAAAATTTACAACTAAAATATCCACATTTTATTTTTGTCAAGTTGAATTAAAGGAAGAACTAGAATTTTTGCAACTTTTTAATTAATAGCCTTTGTATTATTGAGCAATATTGATTTATTATAGGGTTCTTGTAGGTATGGGGATATATATATATATATATATATATATTGGGTTGGGTTGGGTTGGGGGGATAGAGATGGTAATTAGGGAGATTGTTGACCTCAAATTCAAATATTTTTACAAATTTGTTTGCAAAGAAAAATGATTGTACAATATGTATATACATGCCAAATTATAAACCAACAAAACTCCTGTCATAATATAATAACTGTAGGATTTAGTAGCATTTGGAGTCTAAATTTCCAACCCTTAGTTATGATGAGATGTGACCCACCCACCCTGGCCACCATAATTCTAAATTACTTAATAATGGAATATTACTCTTTGATACTGAATTTTGTCAAGGTTTATTATTGACTTTTAAGGATGGATGATCTAGCTAGTACAAATTGCAAACATATAATAGAAATATTTGGAGACCCTTCTTTTTAGATTTAGTAGTATTTAAATTACCCTTCTTCTGCCCTCTTTAATTATAAGAAGAAGAGAAAACTTCAGATAATTAAAATGTAATTAAAAAAACAAAAACAAAGATAATATGGGAACATGGGGCTGTTTCCACTTTTTTCTCTTTCTTTGTTCTTTTTTATGCTTCTCTTTTCTCTCCCTCTTCCAATTAGGAAGCTAGCTAGTTGGATGCCGACACTTCTCTCTCTCTCTCTCTCTCTCTCTCTCTCTCTCTCTCTCTCTCTCTCTCTCTTGCATAAGGTGCGTCATTCCTCTCTTATTACTTTTTTTATTTACAAAAAAAAAAAAAGTTAAGACTGCAATCCGAGCAGTCTCCCATCGATCCTATCCTGAGCCAACATGCATGAAGAAGGACTTTTTTTATTTACTGTCACTCCTCAGGTTGCTTTAATTTACAAAAAAAGATAGAAAAATCAAATGCCAAAAACATGCTCAATGAAGAAACAAAACTCTGCATGACCAAATAAAATGAAATGCACATACACACATAAATATATACTTCTCTTTTCTAATTAAAAGTTTCAAGAGTTATAAAAAGCTCATTTGCTTAACATTTCTTACTACAACATTATCAATAAATTTTTTATTGGCCAATACTAATGAAGTTGGGTAATTGGAAAGAAGGATGGTTAAAGAGAAAGAAGAACATACATGCATAAAATTTTAAAATGAAATCCCAAGTAGACAAGGTACAAATATTCAAAAAAGAAGAAAGTGTAGGAGGCCAACAGGGACCCTTTGCATATAATAATATCCACATGATTAAGCAATGAAAACAAGAAAGTCACCTGAATTGACTGTACAAGTCAAAAACAAAAAGTCACATTCACACCCTGTTAAAAATACTGAGTCAACTCACCACCTTACAGGTTCAGCTCAGTGGGTCAGTCACAAGCATACCCATCTTCATAGTGTACTAGCTTTTTAATTCAAGAAGATAGGGATGTTGTTCTCTATGCATCTAACCCACAAATGGCATCATGTTATTCTTTCCTGTGTGTCCCTTTTTTCTTGGTTTTTGTTAACTAACCTTTTATGCTAAAAGATTTTGACATTGAGCATGAAACTTTCAATAAATTACTCTAAAAACTTCCTTGATTTTAGGAAGATATCAAGGAGAAGTTGGGTTTGCTTTATTAAGAAACAACATGGAGAAGGAGCAAAGATTGATGAGGAATTAGGGAGCAAGAAGTGAGTATTACATAGTTTTAATAAAAAATGTAGCACAAGTGCAAGCATATCCAAACTTCCCATTGAATAAGGACCACCACAAACTCAAAACTCTCTCAATCTTCTTCATCTCCCTCTCCTCTCTCTCTCTCTCTCACACACACACACACAAGTTGCAAAGAGAAACTGAAGACTTTTGCCTCCTCTTGTTTATTCTCCTTTCTGTTGTCAATGGAAAAAAGATGGTCTAAAAAACAGAAGGCAAAATGTATGTGTAAAGATTAAAGAAGGAATGTATCTTGAAAAGAGTACTATACCAAGAAAACAATTGTGGCCTTTAATTTTCTCCTTTGTTTTTCATTCTCCCTCATACAAGTAACAAAGCAAATTATATCACTAATAAATCACAAACCAATATTGTCCTCCTATACAATCTCTCATTTGAATTCCTAAAGTCCCTTTGGACCAATCTAGAAATTACAAGCTCAAATACTCCACAACAATCTTAAAAAAGCAAAATACTTCCAAAAGAAGGGCAAAAAGAAAGGAGAATATAATAATAACATGTAGAACATAAATGAAAATTTAGATACCTTCTTCTCTCTTCCCAAGTTTTTCATCTTGTAACAATCACTCAATCTACACAAATTACCACCCAAATCTGCAGAACAACACTAAATATGTTCAATTCTATATCCCAAAGTGAAATGCCTACCAAATATAGCAAAGAAAAATAAAAATAACTTGCACATGAATGAACTAACCAACTCAGATCTTTTCATTGGGATTCATTTGGGTCATCCTCATCCCCACTATCAGTAGCAGACCTGTGTTGCTGCTCATGTTGATGTTGTTGTTGTTGTTGATGATGATGATGATGTTGCTGCTGCTCTAAAGAATGATTTTGCTCAGAATTCATGTTCAACCCACCTCTTGAATAAGCATTAAGAGCAGCCAGCATACCCAAATTACTCTCACTCTCACTCATACCCAAACCTAAATGCTGAGAAGGCTGCTGTTGCATCAACATCGACCCCAACTGCAAAGGACTCCCTCTCCCTCCTTGAAACTCAAGATGATTACCCGGAACGTTGAACCTCGGAATAAAATGTAATGGCGCCTGAAGCGAATTCCCACCAACTGCTTGAGCAGTGGAAAATGGCCACATCTGCGGTTCAGATGTTACTTTAGCAGTAGCCAAGTGTTGACTGCTGCTACTGCCAGCACCAGCGGTGACGGGCAACATCCATAATGTGTTGGCCGTTCCGCTGCTGTGTGCCGGAGCCACCGCCCACATGTGGGCAGTGGCTGGAATCATATTAGGATGCCGAAGAACACCAGAAGACGGTCCAACTTCTTGCTGCTTAGGTAGTTCCATACCCTTAAAATGTTTAGCTGATGGCGAACTCGAACCACCCGACACTTCTCCTTGATTCTGGTGACTGTCATCCTTAAACAAATCTTCTCTAAACCTTTTTCTCATATAATTTTCCGTAGAATCACCACCACCGCCATCACCTC
>JAOTQG010111704.1:0-11786 GCA_025631175.1 Iris virginica
AAAATAAAACCAAAAACCACAAAACCATAAAAAACATACAAAAAAAATCAAACCTAACAAAAAACCAATCATCCAAATACATCCTAAGTTTTGCGTGAGCTTGCAATTTAGGCTTTAAGTTTCAGTATTTGCTGTTTAAACCCTAACATTTTATTTTTATTGCAAAATAAATCATTTTTAGATGAATTTCGTCAATAAAGTAACGAAGTGCCTAAAATAATTTTTTTTTCTTAATCTGAGGGTCTAAAATAAAATTTTTAAATAAACTTTAATTAAATATATAATCATTTTCTACTTCAATTAAAATTAATATTTTAATATAAAATAATACCTAGTTAGAATTAATACCTTAATTAAATATTTAATTATTTTTTACCTTAATTAAAATTATTACCCTAATTATTAAAATATCCTACGTTATTTAAAAATAATATTTTAATTTAAAATAATATCTAATTAAATCACACTTTAATTTAAAATAATATCTTAATTAAATATCTAAATATATCTATCTTAATTAAATTATTTTCTAAATCAATTATCATATCTATGGACTTTGAGCTTTGAGAAATTGAAGGAGCACCATGTGTCCTTTACGTAATCGGACATCAACGTCAATGGATGATTGCTGCGACGGGTTTGTTGTTGGTGGATCGGGTTGAAGATGGATGAAGAAGGAGGCGATGGAGAAGAAAGGTGAGACAAGAGGGAGAAGCTAGGTGGTGGTGGGTTTTGATGCTGCCGGATTTTGGTGGGACTTGAAGGGCAGGGGGAGCTTGGCCATCAAATGGAATGGCGAGTTGGGGAGGTGAGAGCGCTGTTTTTAATGGCGGGTGAGAACGGAGAGGGAGAAATTGAGGGAAATGAGAGAGGTGCTGTAAGGCGGTGGAAACAAGGTTGTTTGTGGGAAAGTGTTTAGGGATTTGAAGAGACGAACACATTGAGCCTAACACCGCCGTCAAATTTTGCATTATATGATAGGATATGATAATTAATTAAGGTAATAATTTAATTAAGATCGATATATTTAGATATTTAATTAAAATATTATTTTAAATTAAAGTATGATTTAGTTAGATATTATTTTAAATTAATCTATTATTTTTAAATAAGGTAGAATATGATAATTAATTAAGATAATAATTTTAATTAAGGTAGAAAATAAATAGATATTATTTTTAAATAAAAATATTAATTTTAATTAAAATAGGATATAATTAGGTATTTAATTAAAATTTATTTAAAAATTTTCATTTAAGGCTCTCGTGTTAAGAACAAATTCATTTTAAGCACTTCGTTATTTTTTGACGAAATTCATCCAAAAATAATTTATTTTATAATAAAAATAAAATATTAGAGCTCAATTAGCAAATACAGGAACATGGGAACTTAAACTCGGAGCTCACAAAAACTTTAAGCCTAAAACGATAAAAATCTATTGTAAAGGCTGGCATTTATTACGATTTGCATAAGCATCTTTGTTTGTTTCAATAATGGACCTGCAGTCATGCATCACATAATGTATATGATTCTTTTTCCACCCAAGTTTTGATGGGTCAATGCTATGAATTATCCGCATTAATTATACACAGAAAGAGGTGTACATTTCACTCCCCTTCGAATGCTTTTCCTTCATTTTCCTTCGAATGCTATGAACTAGTGGTACATATTATTAGCTCCCAGCGAGCTGGGCCGTGCTCGACGCAAGGAAAAATTTGGCTTTTACATGGCTTGGACCTTCCAAGCGGGTCCTATTTGAACAGTGGTAAATGGGTTTCAAAAGTTTTCAAATATAACTCGGGTGACGTAATTGAAGCATTTTTTATCACTTTATGGTGCCTTTGAAAAAATAGAAATAATAAGGTTTGGAAAGGAAAAGACGACGCTCCTGGGTGATCTTACACATGGGGAAATCGATCCTTTATGAGTAGCGAAATGCACAAGTTCTTGCTAATAATCGTTGAATTGCGATAGAGAGTCCGAACATACAATTAGGTGGAAGAAAACAGATGAGGGGTGACTGAAATGTAATATTGATGTGAGTATTTTTGTAAATGAGGGAGTATTGGTTGTAGTTGTATTCTGCTAGACGAAGGATGGGTGATTTTGGGAGCCTTCGGCAAAAAATTGGAAGGAAGATTTAATTTGAAATTGGCGAAAGGATTTAGTGTTCGTGAGGCTCTCAACAGGATTAAGGGTCTTGGACACAAAAAGGTGCAAGTCGAGACAGATTCACAAATTCTTGCAAAAGAGTTAACTCTTCAGTTGATAATTCTCCTTTTGATTTAATTGTATTCCTAATTTTCTTTCCGGTGTAAGTGCTTCTAATATAATGAAATTAAAAAAAAAAAAAAACCAAATTTAGTGTCCAAATAAAAAATTTATTCAAGGATCAAGGTAAACCGGGAAAGAGCCTATCCCTAGTCTTCTACCGTATATATACGGCTATCATTATCAGCTCCAGTAAACACCCTGCCTTCCTCCTGCATAAGTAAAGCATTGATCTGTTTCCACAGCATACCGATCACAGCCGAATTTTCTTGAACTCGGTGAGAACGGGGTATATATTCTCAAAGGCAGTATAAATCTCATCTCTAACCTTGGCTCCTGTAAGAACAATTTTTCCAGAAACAAATATGAGAAGAACAATCTCCGGTTGTTTCATGCGATAAATTAGTCCAGGGAACAGCTCTGGATCATACTTTGAAAAGGCAGTATGAGCAAAATCAAGCCCCTCAAGTCTGATTGGAAACTTAACATCACATGAGCCAACCATATTCTGAATCTTGAAATCCTTGAATTTGGCTGGGAACCCAAGTTTTTGAATAATTCGAGCATACTTTCGGGCTGCCAATTTTGATTGTTGTTCATTCTTGGCCCCAGTACAAACCATCTTCCCGGAAGAGAATATTAATGCTGTTGTTTTTGGTTCTCTAATCCTCATGATCACGGCAGCAAAACGTTTGGGATTGTATTCGGCATTACGAGCTTGCAAAGCAATGGCCTTAAGCTCCAACTTGCAGTCCAGGTTGACTGTTGACACGATGTTCTGGATAGTAGGAACGATCCCAGAAGGGTGCTTTGACTTATCAACTGGTACTTGGTTCCCTTCCATCACCTGCCCTCTGTTTGTCGAAGAGCTAGAAATTAAGAGGCAGCAGAAGAATACCCCTAGCGGCACACAATTCCCCGGCCAAGTCCTCCGTCGCGTGCTAAATTGAGCAACCCTAGATCCTAATCCTAGTAGGATAGGAGTACTCTCCTAATTTTATGAGGAATAGATTATAGGCCTTAAGTCCAATTATAGTATCTTTTAATTCTATTAGGAATAGATCATAGGCCTTAAGCCCAATTATATTTTCTAATTTTATCATTTTAAGGAGTTTAAAATAAAATTTATAAAAAGAGTTTTATTATTTTTTTCAAAATCAAGAAAAAAGAGGTTGAGCTGTAATATTTTGGATTAAAAGAAAAAAAAGGTTTGAGTTTAGTTCTTTAAAATCAACTCAAAACGATGTTAACCAGTTAAGGCATTTTGCTGATTTTGAATCTTCTGTTTTATTTGGTGTTCAACTCACATCTCATCCTTCTAAAATTTCATCTCAATCGTTTAAAAGATGACCCTAAAATTTTAATATCTAAATTTCAGCATTAAAAGTTATGGAACAGAGGATGAAACATCAAGTGGAACAGAAAATGTCAACTTCATTTTGCTACTACTTGGTAAAATTGTGATTGGGCGATCAAGCAATTACATGGCTTGTTATTACCGGCGTTTTTCTTTGGGCATCTATGTAAGAACCACTTTATATATTTGGGATCAATATTTGAGTAGGGAGTATGTAACACCTGCATTTTCTCGCATTGTAGAGATGGAAGAATTTTTATATGAATTTTTGGGTCGTCTATGACGGATCGTTTGACCCAAGATCAGTGCTAGAAGTGGGATCGTGTATGGCAAGGATTTGCGTGAAAACGTCAAAAAGATGAGAGAATTTTGTATGAACTTTTGAATTATCAGTGATGAACCGTTAATCCAAAATACGGTGCTAAAATGGGCTAATTGATGTGTCCAATAACAAATCGACTTTAGGGTTAGAATCACCACTGACCTGACAACGGTTTGAGAACTCAACAACATCCAGATGGGGGTCAAAACAATTAACATTCAAGCATTCCCCTAGTAGATGAACAAAAGTAAACAAAGCTCTACTAGATAACAATTTCGAGCCAAGTCACGTGGGCAGCACATGTGAAACCCGTGTGCCCAGGCAAAAACAGCTCCAGGACAGAAGAGACCAAAACAAATAAACATACTCGGAAACTATGTAAACCAGACACACTATATAGACACTGTCCTGCAGATCCGTGAGCACTGAGCAGGACGACGGCGGCAGAGAAAATAGAGACCGGGGATGGCTTCGGCGTTGGCGTCGGCGGTTGAGTGAGGGAGAGAGGGTATTGGGGGGAAATGGAAGAGGGAAGGAAGAGAAAGTCGTGTGTGACTGTCTGACTATGTTTAGGTTAATTTCATTAGTTAATAGTTCATATTAATATATTATTATACTATTTCTATTATAATATACTGATATATAAATATTAGGAGAGGATAAGGGGTATATATGACGTTATACATAAAATTAATCTATCGGTTCGGTTTGGGGTGCCAAAACCGCGAGCCGAACCGAACCGTGCAGTTTATGATTTTTTCAAACCGTAACCGAACCGTTCTTCGCCTAAACCAAACCAAACTGGCCGGTCTGGTTCGGTCGTCGATTTGGGGTTTGGACTTACACCCCTAAATAGACAATCGGCGGTGGCTTTCATAGACATCAAAATGCAGCTTTGCATACCAAGTTAGAAACAAGCTCAACTATCAAAAAAACACTTCCCATTCACACAAATAACAGAAATACCATGACGTAGACTTTGTTTCGACCAGCCGAAAGGTGGGCTGATAATGAAGCAGTCGCAGGTTATATAAATCTTGTATGACACAAACTGTTCCCGGAAGGAGCAAAAGAAATCGATGAACCCATGTATTTCAACGAACAAACAAAACGTGGCAAATTTCAGATGTTCCAAGCAGACAGACTGTAAGTCACAGATATCATGTAAACAGAATATAAAGGGGGTTAAAATGGGACTGCCTCAATGTTAAAAAGGCTCTTGAAATCAGACATTGATAGTAAAAGCTCATATCTTCCAACAGATGCAGAGACAAGGAATACAATAGACACCTAATCAAGGGGCTTACAGCTGATGGAAATTGTCAAATTGATAAATGAATGAAATTAAAAAAATTTAATAAAAAAAAAAAAAAAACAGGAGGCAGGTGGTCAGTAGCAAGCAAAAGTCAGGCAGAAACAAAGCGAAATGCTGATCAGAAAGATCCTCATTATGAGATATGTTTCATTATTCAACAAAACTTAACCTTGGGAGTGCAGGGGTTTTAGAAAAACACAAACATGCTCCCTAGCACAAAGCATAACATGTAACCTTAACCACCAAGCAGCAGCATCAGTACTACAAGGCATTTATAAATTTCAACCTCATCATCACGTAATTAAGTTGAAATCAAACAAGTTTGCATCAAATGTCAAAATTATTCGAACTTCCTAAATCCTAATCTACATTAAAGAATAAATGCTTAAGGCAATGGACAGCTAAAGTACCATAAGTATCACCAAGAACGTTAAAACAGAAAATCGGCAGAGTGTTCTTTCCCTTCCTACAGTTACCACAACCTACCCAAGCAAGAATGACTACTTCCATGAGGAAAATATTCGTCATAAGTCATAACTAGCAAATTATGACGTTAATAACAAATGACGTGATCAATTCACTGGATCCGAGTCTTTCAAGGCACGGTAAGAAAGAAGCACGTACCATTAGATGTTATAGGTAAACATGACTGCCATAGGAATCATGTAATCTGCAAGTCATTCACTAATTCACAAATGATAATGCTTCATTATGCGACTGCCTCTCTGTTCAAGAGGCGTTAAATAGCCTATCACGAATGATAGTGAGAGCTCATGTAACCACGACTTAAGGGCAAACAGCACAGGCGGGAGTCATGAGGTAAAAGTAAACAAGGGAAGAAAAAGCAACAAGTGGAAGAGAGAGAGAGAGAGAGAGAGAGAGAGAGAGAGAGAGAGAGAGATGGGTGCAAAGTCGGAACATACACGCAATATACTGATAGAAAAATTTCCATAATGCAATATATTTCCTATCCCAGTAGTTCTACCAACTGCTCAATTTGCAAGATACAAAGAGCTATCATTCAGAATCATGAAACCATAACCCAATTTGCCCAACAAATGCCACCATGAAAAATACAAGGAACTACATGATGATTAATGTATGTGGTGGAAGGCAATGTAATGGGGTTATACACACACACACTTGCATATTCAGCATCAATAACTTCTTAAACACAGAGGGCAATATATTTTCATGAATATGAAAACAAATAACTTTTATAAAATAGGATATTCAAGGATAGCTTACTAGTGATCCATGTTTGTAGCCACTCTTGATATCAAACCTTCACATCACAAGAAACACATTTGAAACATAACCAACATAGAGAAAAATACTTACTTTCCCTGGAAGCAACATCTATTAATTCAAATGGAGTCATGACCCTTACAGATGTAATAGAGTTCGACCCTATTTAGTATTTTCACTGTTTCTGATAACAAAAATTTGGAAGTGACTTTTTGCCATAATAAATCGATCTTGCTCCTAGTGTTGATCCTGAGTTTCTATATTGTCCCTGAATGAATGTGTTCTGGAAAAGGAGGTTATCGCAAGTATACAAGGAACAGTACTGATAAGCAGCCAATGAACATGGACCTATGGATGAGGAGTGCGATCCAATATTGAGATGAGAGTATACTTAGATCCAAGATTTATGGATGAGAAACCAGGACATGTTCAATATTTTGCATTAACTATAGCTACAGATATTAGATAATAATCCGCAGCAAAAAATCCTTTCAGCAAAAACACAATTGTCGATTAATTGTCGATGGAAATTGTGATAACAACAAACATTAAATTCAAAATGTTGTCTTTGTCAAAGAATGTATAAGTAACAAGAATGAGATACATAGGTCAGTAGAGTCAGTACGGACAGGGCAATTCAATCATCAGCAATTGGGAATACATAACATACTAGTTGAAAGTGTGTTCAATCTACGTGATAGAAATTATAAAATGGCATATATTTTACCCACTCAAGAGTTGTAGGGTATGAATGTGAACGTCTTAATCATGATTTCTGAACAGAATACCAAAATGGAATGAACGGAGATACTTAAATTTATATTTACGCTAAGCATGAGAAAACAGACACGTCTGAATCGATTAGTGCACGATTCAAGATCATTGAAGCACATTCATTTTACCTCCAAATAGTGAGTGGGCAAAAACATCAGCCGGAACTGTCTAATCTTGGTGTAACCGGAATGCTTTGGCATAACCAGTGCACTAATGAACATAAGAAGCACATACCTACGTACAAACACACAACCAAATACAATGTTCTATCTTCATATCCATATATTTTCTTAGCCAAGAAGTGTTGGTTTCAATTTTTTAGGCTGCGTTTGACTGATAGGAAAATGCTGGAAATGACAAAATGAAAGGTTTAACAGTTGCTTCCCTGCATACAATGCAGATTTGGAAGTTATATGGAATGTTGAGAACCACCATCGCAAGGACAGAACTTTCCCTCGGACTGATTCCATGATTCCTGTGGATCTAATAGAGTTCTGCTTTGCAGGAATATCAATCTCAAACAATGACCTTCCAGAGGCTTATCTTCCTCTGTCTCTGTTTAACCATTCGGAAACTCGTCAAGGAGAAAAAGTTTCCGGAATATACAGCCAAGTAAAACCCGTGGGACTAAAAACCCCTCGGGAGGTACCGAATATGTCTACGTATACAGCCAAAAAAAGTTTCCGGAATATACAGCCAATTAAATTACAATAAAGCGAAATCAACTAATTAAACAGTTAAAATCCTATGTGTGATTAATTAAAAAAAGGAATATACAGAAGATTTTAGTTCCAAACTTTTGGAACATGCAAATTACGATTAAAGTGCAAGAAATAATTTGTGGAAAAGTTACTATAGGAAAATGGTGGTTACCAAATTTTTCTATACCATCCAAACACTTAAATGTAGGATTATGTTACTTCTCTTCCTTTCCTTTGAGTTTTATCACGACATTTAAAAACAACGTTAAGATTCCCGTAAGACCTTCTCTAAGAACATATATGTATGCAAAGAATGCCATTACAAAGTTCAGAACTAGTTTTGCAATTCACTATCCATAACTTGAAACAACACAATATCAGAACTTCCATAAATGCCACCGAGCCAGTAAAAGATAGATATATTCCAAGTAACTGCTGTTTAGACACAATAGTACAGTCTTTTGTAACAATGAACAGCCTTTTGGCAGACAACCTACATATCAATTTCAATGTCAGTACTACGACCTCCTTTCATGTTAAATCTCGGTCACAGTATCTACATGAGTGCTTCAATCTTTGCTACATCACCTAAATTACAAGGTGTCCAAGAAATAACCATAGTACATCTAACACTGAAAATATATCCCGAAACATGCCTGAAATTGTATGAAAAAATAAACAAAGTTCAAAAAAACTAAATAGTCCGAGAGACTATTATACAGCATTGTACAGTACATTTTCACTAATCAAAG
The DNA here is from genome assembly GCA_025631175.1 of Iris virginica. Classification (NCBI taxonomy): domain Eukaryota; kingdom Viridiplantae; phylum Streptophyta; class Magnoliopsida; order Asparagales; family Iridaceae; genus Iris; species Iris virginica. Next base: position 8,741 of record JAOTQG010111704.1, read on the forward strand.
TCCCATGAGAAGGCACTTAGTCGCCATGAAGAAAGCCATTGGGCGGAATCAACCACCAAACCCACACATTTAGCAAGCTTCCTTTCTCCAATAATCAATCTCTCCATCTTGGACTTGAAACGGGAAAAAATCCTGAAGGAGATAACGGAAATCCATATCCAGGAGAAGGTGGAGGTGGTGGTCCAGGTCCTAATAACCCTGACTGAGGTAAGGATGAAAATGAAAAGTTAGGCGAAAAGGGTGGAGGATTCTGATACCCAGGGGACAGCAATGGGTAAGGTGATCGAGGAGATAACATATTCAAGAAACCAGTAGGGGAAGGCAGAAGGAACTGCGAAGTAGGAGAAGGCAAAAGAGGAGGTCCATTCATCCGCGGGGATGGAAGAGGAGGACCATTACTCATTCTTGGGGAAAGAAGAGGTGGAGGAGGACCATTCATTCGTGGTGACAGAAGAGGAGGAGGACCATTCATTCGAGGAGACGGGAAAGGAGGAGCAGGTGGGTAAGGAAGTAATCCAGATGAATGAGGCTGACCATGAAACTGCCCCGGACCTTGAGGATGATGATGTTGCTGTTGCTGATGCTGATGATGATTTTGGGGCTGTGTTGGCTCTGTTTCTATAATAGAATGCTGAAGGTAACGCATGTAAGCTGAGATAGGAGACTCCATCATATTATTTCCCCAACCTTGATCACCAGTACTCATAGGTGGTGGCAACATAGGAGGGTGCCCTGATTGACCTAACTGGGCAGGTGGTCTAGCAAAACTAGTACCATTATTACTATTACCAAAATGCCCCATCGGTCTCTGCTGAGGCTGAGGCTGAGGCTGATGCATTACCTGTGGTGGTGGTTGATTGTGGACATGAATTTGGGGGCGGTTTATAGGTGTCAATGGTGGAGGACGGATCTTTTGTAACCGCATACTCGGGGGCTTAGGTGGGTTATGGGGAGGCCTAGGAAGTGGTTGTTCTTGGGAATGGTGGGAAGGAGAACCGGTGAGCTGCTGAACGATGTTACGGAAATCGTTCTTGTTGATGTTGTAGACCTGAGGTTGAGACTGTGGCCTAGCAGGGTTGTTATTAAAATTATTGTGTTGGTGCAATGGGCTTTTTCGAATGTTTTTCCCAAGCTTGTTCACACCCAAGTGGTCATTGTTATGTCTATTCCTCGAATAATCAGAATTATCCATTTCGACGATAAAAATGGAATCTTGATAACAACTATCAACTAAGTACCCCCAAGAATTCTAACCATTTTGATGAAGCAAACAAAACCCAAGTACTCAAATCTTGATCTAAGAAATTAAACAGATAATCTCAAGAAATAGTACCAGAATTCGAAAACCCAGAAAGGAGAAAAAGCAGACCTGTATCTTAAATTTGGAAACCCAGCAAAACCCTAGCTCGAATCAGCTCCAATAAATTACCAACAGAAAATTCAACGAATTGAATAATTTTCCAGTACCCGAAAAGGTGTCGCTTTGATTCTCAAATTTACAAACCCTAGTGAGAGATTTTGGGTGGTCTCTCTAATGGAATGATTTGAGGTGGGAAGGGGAAAGGTTATGGATTGGCAAATTGAACTGGGTATTGATTATCTTGAGGTTTTTCTCTCTGTAGAAGTAGTTTGAATTTTGTGGAGAGAGAGAGAGAGAGAGAGAGAAGAGAAGTTGAAGACGGAGGAACACGAGAGAGACAGAAGGAAAACCCTAGCGTGAAGCAGCGGCTAACGTTGGCGACGGGAGGAGAGAGGGGTCTGGTAAACGGTGAAATTGAGGTGGAAATGGAAAAGAAAAACACAAAATGGAAAATAAAGAATGATTAGGGGGGGAGCCAAAAGGGGCACCTACTTGCTCAATTGTGACGACCCACTGACGTCTTGTTTGGTTTTGTGTTTCTGTAGGCTTGTGTGTGTGTTGTGTGTGAAGAAATGGTGTGGGGGGTTTGGATTATTGGGTTGCAGGAGGGAAGAAAAATGGGGTGGACGTATATATATAATATAGTCATCACTTAGGAGGGTTAAGTTGTGCTGCCTAACATAAATTTTGAGATTTTGAGTTAGGGGAAAACTTTTGAATTTGCATTTTGATTTGAGAAAGTTTTTGAATTTTCACTATGGCATCTTTGACTATTTATGAGTCGACTAGTACTAGTAGATTGGGAGCCCCTTGGCTACTCTAGTAATGGTAACAATTTTATGTTTTGCTAAGAAATTGCCATTTGCTTAAGCTTCTTCGAATAGAGGACTTGTTATTATGTGTACCTTTGACTAAATACTACCCCGCTCCTTTCATTTCAAAAACAATTATGGGTGCGTTTCATTCACATAATTTTATTTTTGTTTTATTTTTTTAGAAATATAAATTATTATTTTTTTAAATTTAAATAATTATATGATAGTGTGATGGAAAAAGAGAGAGAGGGAGAGAAAGTGATAGTTATAATTTAATGTGATGTTTGATTGTATATGTGGGTATAGGGGTATTTAAAGAGGTAGCAACGAAATAGAAAACGGTGTTTTTAAAATTTAATAAACATTGTTTTTTACCATTTTTCAAACTCTGTACGAAAAATATGTTTGGCAAACACACCATAGTCTAATTTTTTTTTTCTTTTTCATTCTTCGAAAAAACAAATTTCTTTTCTTAAAAAAACAGTTTAAAGTTTGATGTAATTTGCTAACGGTAAATGCATGTTAAATACACTCCTTAATATTTAAAAATTCCTTGTATACAAGGCATCTTATCACAAGCATTTCACCCCCATACAACAATTTTACTCAATTCTTAATTAATGATTTAATTTTTAACAAAAAATTTAACAAACTCTACATTATTATAACGGCATTTCACCATATATCGGTCTAAACGTTGTGAAGATTTATAATAAATATGTCATTCTTAATCACCTATATGTCAAATGTCATTGGTATACATATTGATCATATTAGAAACAGATGTGTCACACATCAAATAAATTATATAAAATCTCAATTACTCGAACATATAAACAGATATGTTCCCAAAAAATTATTTCTTTCGTAA
>JAOTQG010111715.1:0-11784 GCA_025631175.1 Iris virginica
TTTTATTTAAGGTTTTATATTTAATTATAATTAATCATAAATAAAATTTAATTTAATTTGAAAAAATATTAAGGTTATTTTGATGCATTTCATTCTAAGCCCTGAACTTTATATAGGGATAAAATGACAGAAAATCCCTTAGAAAACTCGTGTTTTACACGTGTGTTGAAATTCGTTAAGTTTCTAACGAATCCGTCAAAAAAACCCCATTTCGAAACAAAAATGCAACATTAGGGCTCATTTCGAAATTTTTGAGACCTGGAGACCTGTTTCGAAACCCCACGAAAACTTTAGGGCTTAAAATGAGATTAACCCTTTAATATATGGTATATGTGGTCACGAATGCGATATGATACATTCAGATCACATTTTCATATAACACACTTTTTATTTATTATCCCTCTACATATACACATTCACAAATCAATTCAAACATATTACATTACATTATCTCTCCTATGTCTTCCTTTCTCTCTCCTCTCTCATTATTTCTATCTCCTCTCACATCGCTTTAAATTATCAATCATGTCGGGAGCAAAAAAGGCAGTTTACAAATTCTTTCATATTCATCATATCAATATATCTCATACGGTGTACAATACTACATCACAGGATATTGCACGATATAATATTCATGATCCGACCCTTTATTAATTGTTGTCCTTAAGAAACTTGATAGCATGATATATATTTTCTTTTCTTCAATAACAAAGGATAATACAGTTACTTCAATACGACTGATAAGTGTATTTTATACCCCTATTTAGAGACTCAATTCTCACTTAAATTGGGCTTATTTTGAGTTTTTTATGGTGTTTTAATATTATTATAGAGTTTTAGCTGATTTCAGGTACTTAAGTGCAAATCAGCCAAAATTTTAAATTTTTAGGGGGCGCCTAAAGTGAAAAAAATAGGAAGTACAACAAAAGTCCACCGCTGGTGTGGTCAAAGCATCGCCCCAGCAGTACAGGAATTCGTGCTCTACCTAAATTTGTGTGTCAGCTTATCCTCATGTGTTCGAGAATGCCCAAAGTCGATCCTGGAGCATCAGTAATCACATGAAGACTAAGAAATGCATTATTTTCCTATTTTTACATATTTTTTGTAATTAGAGAATAGAGGGATATTTTCTCCCGTAGGAGTATACATACCCTAAGTATCCCATATCTTGGGTATCGTTGGACCATTGCCTCTTTTCACATCATCGTTCTTTATCATATTGTATTTCAGACGATCTCTTTTGGAGCAGCTTTCTGACAAACAATTTTTCTTAGAGATTGAAAGATTATTCAGCATCAATCTATTATCAGGTTTTATTCAATTAATTCTTGTTTATGATATTGATTATTTCATGCATTCTTATTATATCAATGAATAGCTAATTCCATCCTTCCTAGAGGAAAGATGGAACCGATGTTAGAAGTTATATATGTTTCAATTGAATGTATGAGTATATGCATGAGATTTATTTATCTTCTTCGAATCATATCGTAATACGTCCAATAGATTGGCCACCTAGTTGGATTGATCTATTAAACTAGAAGGCCAAGCTATCGGCGAACCTCTCTGTTTGAGAACCATGCACGAAAGTATAGTCTTGCGGGGTATATGGTTGATAGATCGTTGCACGTACAGATGATCTAATGAGAACTTGCTCACTATGTTAATGAGTCTTTGGCATTAGCTATAGATGGATTCAGTCTAGGTTAATACTATAAGATATTGGATGCTCACCATTAAAAGTGGGAGTAGACTAATTTCATGTTCCTGATCAATAAACAGAAGCATATCACTCATTTAAAATATTGATTATTTAACATAATGGATAACTCGGGAAAATTGGATCTCTAGGAATTATTTATTATAATATTTATAACTACGTTAGTTTAGATATTGCAATCATTATATTAGTCGTAGCAGTTCATTGGGTGATTCAACTACTCTCCGCGTGTTTGACACTCTACTTTTCTAAATAATAAATGCGACACGGTGCACTTGCAGTAATTTAATATAGCATATACTCCCGCTGTTGCACATATACCAGTTTCATGAGGAATTAATGATATTAAGAACTTTTTAAGTACTTATTCATAATTATGCTTGTTCATTAATTATGCTTGTTCATTAATAAAGCACCTACATATAATTTTTTAAAATTTTACGTACACTAGAAAATAACAATTGAGGAATTAATGATATTATTAATTTTCAAAACAAATAGTGCTATATAAATGATGCTACAAAGACGAGCTGCGAGGAAGTCATCTTGATATTCAGCTCGAGTATATGAAAAATGGATGTGCTCTGATGGAATGGATCATAACGCCACTCTCCTGAACCTGTACCCACAAGGAAATCGTGAACACGATGGGTTTTTACCTAGCTATAGACCTCCGACATAAAAGTAAGTGATGTGGGAAGGAAGCTAGATACAAATTAGAGAGCAAGAGAGCTACAATGTGTGTGTGGGTAGGCCAAATAGTCCATGTATGATAGCGTACCTGGATAATGGGAGGTGAAGTTACTTGTATAGATGGGTAGGTAGTGGGGTGTAGGGTGTGGGAGTCTTTGCCCGTCAGCGTCCTTGTATGGCCAGGTGGTCCTTCTGCGACTCTATCTCATCTCATCTCATTTCGTCGTCTCCTCTCTTCCATCTCGTCATCTCGCCTCAGTTGCACTCAACATGTGAGACCATCTAGGTCCTCTCTCCTCGGGTCATGCCAAATGGGGGGATTTATTTTATTCAGATCCAATAGAAATTAGGCAGGAATGCAAGATATTCTTGACTATGGCACGTAACCTACCACCTCTATATATAATGAACTCCACCTCCCATTACCCAGGTACGCTATCATACATGAACTCTTTGGCCTACACATACAAACTGCAGCTCTCCTGCCCTCTAGTTTTCATCTAGCTTTCTCCCCACAACACTTACTCTCATGCACCCGACTCCTGTCCAATCAAAGGCCCGCCTCTGCCCAACTCGCCACGTATGCGTCCCAGACACGCAACTCAAAGGCCAAACTACGAGAAGAAATAAGAAACATTTCCCGATATATGGAAGCGTTTGGTTCTCGCCTCGAGCATGAATACCCTTGAAGAGAAACCATGAGACTTTATGAAATAAAAATGGACCTCGACCCCTTTTTCCGAGATCCTTGCATGAGCCTGAGATCAATCTTCTCCTCTCAACGATCGATCGAGGTACATGAAGCGAGGCAAAGTCGTTCGACAAGGCCTCCGAGATCCCCTCCATCCCAGGAACAATGCCTCTGGGGAACATCCTTGATTCTGCCCGAGAAGCAATACTCCCCCGTCGACAGCCGTAACAAACTGACACACTCAGAGAATCTACCATCCACTACCTACCTCATCTAATGGGAGAGGGGCCACATATTCCTATAGACGCATAACCTAACGGCCTATATAAGCCCTCCCTTCCAACGAACCAAGTACGCTATTTTAGACTCTTTGGTTGCAGTTCTCTTGCTTTCTAGTTTTCGTCTAGCTTCCTTCCCACACCAGTTGCTCTCATACCTAAGGTCCATAACTAGATGAAAACTCATCGTGATTCATGATTGGCTCGTAGGTGTAGGTTCATGAGAGAGGTGTTACGATCCATCCATCGGAACACCTCCATTTTCTACTCAGGCTAGATGTCTGGATGACTTCCTCGCATCTGATCATTACATCATCAATATCTTTGCGCACTTGTCACCATTTTCCAAAGGTTAATTCTTAAATTTTAATTTTAAAAGGAAATTAAAAGAAAAGGAAGAAAATAAACCTTTATTGTGCTATGTTCATCTTTTTTGTTGCGGAACCAAAGTCCTTCCGAATAAAACTTAGCTGCCACGAAAGTGTTGGACAAAGATCTAACGGCTCATGTGACACAAAATTGAAAACTCACTAAAATCAGACGACGATTAAGGCAATAACACTTACCCAAAAAGTACACTCTCCCCCCTCTCAGGTTTATTCAAAAAAAAAAAAAAAAAATTCACCCAAAATCAAATCAAATGCGCACTTTATACCCTACTGCGCAAATTAGCATTCTCACTACGCACCCGAACGTTAAAACCGTACGCCCTCTTCTTTTCCCACCCATATATAAAGAGCCTACGTTTCCCGGCACCGATTCAACAGAGCCACAAGAAACCAAAACAAACAAGGGAAAAAAAAAAAGAGAGAAATAAAGAAAGAGAAAACCCTTGCCACCGCTCCCCTGCTGTATTTTCCGGCAAAGTTTGGAAATTTACAGAGAGAGAAGCTCAGAGAGAGAGAGAACGGGTGTGGTTTTGTTTGGGTAATGATGGAGAGATCGAAGCCCCCGCTGCACAATTTCCGGATGGAGGGTTTGAAGTGGGGCAACCAGAGGTTGTTGAAGTGTAGGAAGGAAAATCCCAATGGCGAAAACTCCGACCTCGAAGACCATCATCGCAAATCGTCATCGCCTCCTCCGCCGACAGGTCATCATCATCATGGATTCACCGGACAGTTCGAGCGGCGTGGTGGATCATCGTCCAGTGATCCTAAGAGGGAGATTGATAATGGTTTCAAGGTGTGGCAAACAGCGTCGTCTTCACGGAAATTGAGGATTGGAGAGGAAGGAATCCAGGCGTTTAGGGAGAAGTTGATGGATGATCTTCATATGAAGGCGGATAAGATCAAAGACGCGATTTTGAGGGAAGGTTTGGTCGAGAACGAGGAGGAAGGTGAGATACCGCCGTCCCCGTCGCCGCCGCTGGCGAAGTCTCCGTCTCTACCGCCGCCGGTGTCTGATACCGACGCTGCTGCGAGGCCTTGGAATTTGAGGACTAGAAGAGCTGCTTGTAAGGCGCCAATGAACGGCGGTGACGTCGCGGGCAGAAGTTCATTGAACGTCGATGTTTTGCTTACGAGACCTAATAACAACAACAGCTTGTCTCCTCCGAGGAACGGAAGCGGAAGCAAGTCGCCCAAATCACGCGCTGCAGCGAGCGGCGAGAAGAGGGAGAGGGAGAAATTCTCGATTCAGCTTAATCGAAGTGAGATAGAGGCGGATTTTATGGAAATGGCCGGATTACGGCTACCCCGCCGGCCGAGGAAACGGCCTAGGGCTGTACAAAAGATATTGGAGGTATAATTATAACAATTATAAAGCCATAAACTGATTTTCTTTCGTTCGATTTTTATGATTTACCACTGTTTGTAATCGACTAGAGTAATCCTAATTCACTGTTTTATTGATTTTTTTTTTTTTGTGCAGAAGTTAACGCCCGGGTTTTGGTTGACGGAGGTGACTGCTGACATGTACAAAGTTGAGGATCCAGAGACCGGAAAGGTAATATATAGAGACTAAATTAAATTCTGCTATGTGATTATACTGAAATCTGCTGGTTGAGTTCTTGATTGATTGTAATTTTGTTGAAAAATGCAGAGATAGTGATGATGGTAGCAAATGGCTGGAGTTGGTGGAAGAGTAAAGGGGTTGTTTTGTTTTTTCTTGCTGACAAACCGTTGGTGAACTGTTTCTGTGAATTTGAAACTCAATTGAAGGTGTCAAATTTCTTGGAAAGTTTCTAGCAGTGTAAGCTTAGGTTTATCTGTTTGGGGATGCTAATTTTGTTAATTATATGTTTATGCATATTTCTTATGTGCTGAAGGAATAAATCAGTTCAGTGAAAAGTTGGTTTGGAGACAATGCTTTCCGTAGTGCATCATTTTCTTGAATTGGGAATTGATCGAAGTTTTGAATTTCTTGGAAATGTTTGGTGTAAGCTTAGTTTCTGATTTTGATGCGAATGCTGCCAAGATTTGCTTGTTTGAGTGATATTTGTATTTTTCTTTTCTTTTAATGATCATAACAAATAAACAAAGTAAAACTGAGCTCATTCAAGATAATCCTTTCTTTTATAAGCATTATGTTTTTCTCTGACCTACATTGGTTTGTGTCTCGTGTTAACTGTGGGAAAGAATCTGAATTTGAGATGCATACATTATTCCTAGGTGCTTAGTTTTGTCGTTGATTTTAGGTGCTGTATAAGAGATGCTAAAATAGGATCTTGAATGGATTTGCTCGAGCTTAAAAACTATTGTGAAACTTGATCAACTCTGCTCTGTTGGTTTTGAAGTGACTGCTCTGTTGGTTTTAAGTGTTTTGAGTATAAGTGGAACTGATTTGCATGCTGGGAGCATGGACTAAAGTTTAGATACTGTATTCAGCTTGAAAAGTTCCACTTTTCGATGATTATTGACTCTTGTTTCAATCAATTTTTGATTCTTCAGTGTCATGATAGTTGCAAGTGGTCTTAGAATTGAAGTTCTATGTTCTAACTCTTGGGATGGAGAAATCATCTATGCCCCCACTTTATTTCAATTTAAATACTAATGACTCATGATTGCAGTTGTACTTGACCCGACTTTGCAACAGAGGATCGTATTATAATCAAGTGGTGCATTTGTGCCTGCCTTTATATTCATTCATGTTTAATTGCATCTCTTCAATTTCTCCTGTGCTTTTGAGCATAAGAGTAATTGACCATAATATGAATCAGTCAGTAGTCACAACTGACTAGTTACTGATTTTCATGTAAGATGATTTTGGTGAAAACATCATCAACTGTTGATAGTGCATTTAGGGTGATTAGGACATTAACTACTGTTGATAGTGCATTGGGGTGATTAGGAAAAACTAGTTATGAGCTGTGCATTCTCCAGCTTCAAATGGTCTTTGTTGCTAGGTTTCCTCTTATCATTTTCTTTTTATCATCTCTACTTACTACAGTATTGAAAATGGTCATAGCAAGAGGCTGGGGAAAGGGGATTCACTTATCATTTGCGTTTGTATATGCATTTAATGAATCTTAGCGTTGACGGTTGCCTAATCTCTGTGAACAAGCTAATGGTTCAAATGGTTCCAGTTCAGATTGTGGTTTCCCTATTGAGTTAATAGAATGTTTGTTTTCAACTGTGGCAATCTCAATCTCCTATTTCTGGTACATGCTCTTCTGATGATGCCTTTGGTTGAAATTACAACTCCCTTTAACACTTCGGCATCAAATGATATGCAAGTGTAGCTAAAAGGTTTGCAACTCTTTAGTTATTCCTGGTAGGAGTATTATTTACTGTTTATCTTTTCATTCTCGTGCTGGAAAGCTGGATTCAGCCGAAGTAGTTCTTACAAGTCACGATCATCAGATGATCTCACTCTGTTTGTGCTTGCACCGTGTGCCCACATTTCTGATTTTTGTGCATTTGATGTTCTCCGAGAAGTAAAATGGTGCGTCAGTGAGATTGTGGAAGTAGCTGTTCTATTGTTCATCACTTAAATTTGTACCCTTTATTGTAAAGGATATATGTTTCACACACTTCACCTTTTATTGGTGCTGCTCTGCTCAAATATAATACAGCCTATATGGGGCTCTGTATGCGCAGCTGTGTTTGGGAAGTTGGGCATACGTTTTTTTATACCAGATTTTGGAGGGAAAACGTACATAAACCCAACGGTTGGACTATTTGATATCAGTAGTAACTTTGAAAAGTCCGTACTTTTTTTATACCACTTTTTAACACTAAAATCATTAGTTGTATCTTGTTGACATTTAAGAAGAGATCAAACTCAAGGCCTACCAATCCATTGACTCGGCAAGCTGAGGGCGGGCGGTGACTTGCATGGCTCACACACACACACACGGTGGAGAAAACTTGTACGATCTCTGGTTAACCGATTAAATGCGTCTCGTCTCGTGTGGTTTGGGGGTTTTAAAAGTGGCATGCCCAACTTATGAAAAAATTCGTTTTGAAATGTCTTTAGGTTTAATAATTATTAGATGGAAACAATATGAAATATATATATTTTTTACATTGTTCTAATTTTTTATTTTCTTGCACCACGTGTTCACGGGTACAAATATACCTACAAAAACAAAAACCGCAAGTTGTTTGTGAACAAAATTATTATTACAGTAATGCAACAAATGCAAATCAAAGCACAATTGCACAAACAAATCATGTCACTTGGATTTATAAAATGCATTAGTGTGCCCCTGGCCTCTAATACAATATTCGAAAGAAAAATAAATTAACTTAAAAAATTAATATTCTAATTAATATAAAAATTAAATGTTATTAAGTTTATAACAAAATGTTATGATTAAATTTATCAAAGCTTCTAAGTAATAAAGGTAATTATATTTGAAACTTTTGAATTGAAAAATGGGGAAATGAGAATTGAAAATGAAGAAAATAATGTTTAGAATAAATTATTACAATTAAAATTTTTAAAGAGTTGTAATTAAAAGTTAATTTTACTGTAGATAGTGTCAAACCAAAAATTAAAAATTATACTATAGGTTACAAAGGGTTAAAATTAGTTAAAATTTATTGGTATTCTTATATTATAGTATAAATCTATAAATTAAAAAAGATCTCATAAAAATTAATTTAAATGTGGAGTAAACTACATGGAGGTTCAGATTCAGTTAGGGCTGTAAATAGATTTTAAATGGACGGATTAGTCTAAATCTATGTTTGGTTAATTTAATTCATGACGGATTCAGATTTTATCTAATTAACCGTTGAATTAGTCAAATTCTAATCCAAATCCAAATCTATTTAGAGTTGGATTTCGGATTAACGGACCGGATTAATCCATCTATATTATATATAATTTAATTATTATATAAATTTGACGAGAAATAAATATTTTAAAACCATCAATTTAATAAAATTTTACTCAAAATAAATTTTAAAGCTAAAATTTCAAAATTAACTAAAATTAGAGAATACACTCTGTGTAAAAATTATTCTACTTATAAATATATTAAATATATTCGTTAAACATGTAATATATAAAATAAATATACTTAATAAATTTAAATCATATCATAGGTTTAATTAGGTCATATATATTCGATAAATATGTAATATATAAAATAAATAAAATAATTTAAATATTGATTCACAAAGACTTTTAGATACAAACATTTCTTCTATAATAAAAAGTATATGTTTCTTAAAATTTGTAAGGAAATAAACAAAATGATATACAATAAATAATTGTACGCACTCATCCAAAATCTAATCTTCACTTTTTATTTTGGATTTTAACATACAAGTTATAACGTCACAAAATAACTATATTTTGTAAATATAAATTATATTTAAGATCCTAAAAAAATATGATGAAAATAATAAAGTAAATCATTACATATTTATAAAATTTAAAAAAAAAATTAAAAAAATATTTTAGAGGTATATAATATTATAAATATAATTTTAATTTTTTTATAGTAAATAAATATTATATATAATATATAAATTTATTTAATTAGTAATTATAAACGGATGGATTCAATTTAAACGAACGGTAATTCTCCAAATTCATATTCAATTCATTTAGGTATCGGTTAACTGATTAAACGGGTAGATGGTTAATCGAAATTTTTTACTCAATCCATATCCGCTTTAAACGGACGGAGCTCCTAATAAATCGGATTAAAATCCGCTCCATTGACAGCCCTAGATTCAGTAAGTATCAAGGACATAGTTATGTGTCTTATGTCCAGTGACAACAAAATTGAAGTTCTTCAAAAGGAAGCCACTGGAGGTCGAACCCAGATTTTATAAATGCAGGATGTATTTTATGAGTTAAGATGAAATTGGATAGCAATTAACGGGCTAACAGCAAATCAGCAGTAAGATAAAGGGTGAGTGTACTAAAGCCCAATTTCTATTCTGACGGGCTTCGAGTCATGAGGTTTGAGATTTGACTCCCATCTCATCCTCAAAATGGGTTGGATAAACGTGAAACAAATATGTGATCGATAGTTTCAATAAAAAAAAATAGTGTATATAATATCAGCGTCAAGGGCACGGCGAATAGAATTATCGATAAATTTCTTTTGTATTTTTTATTCTCTTTTTTCACTGATAATTTTTTTTGTCTTTTTCTTAATTATAAACATTAATTATTTTAGCATTTGACTTATTTTAATTTTAAATTTAATTAAAAGATAAAAAAATATAAATTATAAATTATGATAAGTTATTTTATATTTAATAAGCCACAAATATGAACCAAGAATGTAATTCAAAAAAATTTTAAAAATGAAGATCAATGAAAATTGATTTGACTAATAAAATAGTTAGAGAAAATGAAAAAAAAATAAAAAATAAAAAAATTGACACACACACATACGGCTACCCCTCTCTCTCTCCAATTGGTATATCGAGCGACTAGGCATTCGGTGTATTAAAAGCGTTCAATGCACATAAAGCCTATAAATTATGCACATAACATAAATATAAAATGTACATAAATTATATCATTAGTATGGTCATAATTATTATGTATATTTTATATCACATTATGTGCATAATTTATAACTTTTGTGTGCATTGGGTGCTCCTAACACACCGAAAGCCTAGACGCTCATTAAATTTTGCCCTCTCTCCGTCCGCTCCCCCCTACATATACCTACATTTCGAACCACAGTTTACTGCCAACCTGTTTGTTATTTACAGTATATTAACAACAAACCTTTTCTCTTACAAACCACACTCGTTTATACTCACTTTTTTTTTTCTAAGAATATATATTGTCACATCAATCGCTCTAACTTATAATATATATATATATATATATATATGAATCGGAATTTTCTGTCTCATTTAATATCTCATCTCCTGCTTCACAGCTTTTAAAATTTGATATATATCCTAAAATTTTGAGTTTTAAATTTTTGGATCATCTTTTAAACGATTCAGATGAGATTTTATAAAGATAAAACAAAAAATGAGATACTATTGGGGACAAAAGATCCGGACTCATGTGGTCGATAACTCCATTTCTCAAATATAAAAATTTAAGAAGTTTTGTACATATATCAATGAGTTATTAATTGAAAATAAATTTGAATATAAGTAGTACTTAATAAATAAGATTTATTTAATAGGGGTATAATTAGATCAAGTGTATAAATGGATCTTAAAACAGTAAAGAAAATCTTATGTTTTGAAATGAAAGAAAAATGCTTTAAAATTATATATAATTTAAAATTGATGTAGTATTTAATTAACATGTTTTTCTTTCATTCGAAAATACATTTTTCATCATAGAAAGTATATTAGTACATTGGTAATGAAAATTTATACTCCTTGCTAGGGGTGAAAATTGGAATGAAAAATTTTGATTTTTGTCGAATTCGATTCGAAATTTTTTAATTTTGGAATAATTTTTTTAGTCCAATGTTTGAAATCTCGATTTTCGATTTTTCCGAAATTTTTTGGATTGAAATTGGAATCATGTTTGAAAACTCCGAAATCCGATCAGAAATATTTTCGAAAGTTAATCTTCAGATTTTTGATCCAATTTCCAATTTCCAATTTATCAAATATACAATTGATCGCGCCCGGGTGATGACGATCCACGCGTCGGCAGGATAATGGCTCCGAGTTGATGATTGTAGCGATTACCTGTGGAACAAATACAACACCTAGAGTGATGAGCGAGGCGTGGGCCTCGCTCGTGCGCTCCGGCGTGAGAGTAAGTAATCCGTAGGATTAAGTCTGCGGAATCCAAGTTGGCTCAGGGAAGAACGTAACAAGGATTGCTCACAGAATGTGTATGTGTGTATGCAGTAAGTGCAGAAGAGAAGATGGCTGAATATATAGAAAGTGTTTAATAGGTTGATTTCTTGATTACCTCCTCAGGGTGACGGAGGTCACGTATATATATCTGTCCTCTGCAGGGGGGTGGTTGATGGTTGGTAAAGTCATCATTAGAAGGAAAGGTGTCTC
>JAOTQG010111726.1:0-11782 GCA_025631175.1 Iris virginica
ACTCACATTGTTCACTTTCTTCCCTCCACTCGTTCATTGAATTCTTTCCCAAGCTTCAACCTTTCTTGTTTGAAATGGCTATTTGCCTTGTGGGTGTTGGGAATTTTTAGAAATTGAGCATCTTTTCTTGATTACGCGGGAAACTTATTGGTGGGCTTGCTTGCTTGCTTTTGACTGGTTTTAATTTTAATTTTCTTTTCGTTCAAAGATGTTGTCTTCTACGTGCCACAATCTTGAGTTTGGGCGAACTGGGTCTTGTGGGTGTTCTTTCAATTCTTCATTTGATAGGTTTTCCCTGGGAAATCACGGAAAAAGAGTGGTTAGGACTGTGAATAGAGGGAAATTGGTGTGTTGCAGGCGTGACATTTCGCGGTGCCGGGTATTTTCTACGAAAGCTCCAGAGCCGACTTCTTTGCTCAATGGTACTTTTCATTTGGTCAACTCTTGCTGGTTCCCTTTGTGTTTTAATTTTCTGTTCATTTCAATTGAATACTCCACCTTATAAGTTAGTATTGTAATATTTAGTTGTAATTTAATTGTTTGCCCACTTGTAGAGCTTACACCAGGGCTACCACCAGTCTTGGATGTGACGAGAGAGCCAAGAAGCCTCATTTCACTAACAGATATGTTTGAAGTGGTTGCTGATGATCTCATAACATTGAACAAGAACCTAAAATCTGTAAGGGCTCTTCAGAAATTCAAGTTTTGTTTGTGTATGTGATAGTCATTTCCTGAGTTAAATATGACTGCACATTTGTTTTCACTGTAATCTTTTTGCTGGTCAGTGGTATATCTACAAGGTACCAATCATTTGTGCTCATGATACAATAGTGTTTGCTTAAACTCGGAAAATACTCAAGATGGTCTTACCAATTTCACCCACTCAGTCTATGGCATGGCTCTTGGAATTGTTAAGCCCCACTCCCACCAGCTCCATACTGCAGGCTGAAGAAGGGTGTTCTGCTTTTAGTGACATGATATCACTCTGATCTAGCCGATCAGTCTATTGGTTTCTAGGTCACAGCCTTTCACTATCCCAACTATGAATGCCTCTTTAGAAAATACCATCCAGCTTTTTAGGCACATGTTAACTATTTCACAGTATGCTATGTATCTATTGCATTCGGTCCCATGGCATGAAAATAGTATTGGTTAGAAAAACCTGGGCAGCCCTTGGGTTCCTCTCAGAAAAGAGCATATAATGGCAATTTGGTGGCGCCCACCTTTGTGCCTAGCCTAGATTTGGCTAACTGAGCTCATCATGGCCAGCTCCAGGAACCGGAGGCTATTTACTTAGCTATTCCCATGTAAGGATATTTACATTTAGTGGATGGCTGGACCCTCTGGGCATGCTACATGGCTTCGTCTTGAAACTCTCAGTGGTGGTTCAGTTTCCCATATAAACAGCAATGACGCTGGTCGAAGCTGGCGATATTGGTGATTTTGGTGGTCTTGGTACAGATGAGATACTTCGATACACTTGATAATATGGTGTAACAATAACAACCAACAAAAATATGTATTGCTGGAAATGAAAACAAATTGTACATTTTGTTTCACTTGGTGTTTTACGCACTTTGGACCCTGGAGCTATACTGTGGCTTTTAGGTTGTACATTCAGTGTGCTGATGACAAGGCAAATGGTTGTTGCTATTGAGACCTGTAATGGAAGGTGCCCATTGTCATGAATGAGGAAGGATGCACTCTGTTATACAAATCATCACGTAACTGAGAGGGTCTCCTTTGTGCTGTTACAACCTACGCAACAGGCCACAAGGCTTACAAATGCATATTGGCCTCTCAAGTGATAGGTGATTACCCATCACGAAGAGTGATTTTGAGCTGTGCCATAATCAAGAAGAGATCCATACTGCCATTGCCCCTAAACTGCTATCGCTAACTCAATCATTCATGTGATGTTTTCCTATAGAAGTGGACTCTCCTCTATTTGCAGCAAGGTGGCAGGTCTATGAAGGCTCTAATAACACAACTATCATCTAAAAGTTCTTTGACCTTGTCCTCCTCTTCAGCATGTTTTCAGGGTTCCATTACTACTCCGGCTCTTCACCAGGGTATAGGTCATTTTTATCTCTTTCTGCAAGAAGGCTAATGCCATGAATCTTTCTCTAGAGACACTATGTTCTTCTCCCATTGACATCATTGTGCCTTTGTTCACTATAGCTGTGAGTGCGGAGGTGGATAAGGGATGACGAGGTAGCTATCTTGGGATTCTATTCTGTATTCCGAATAAGGTTATGGATATGGAAAATTTCTTGTATAATTATGGGGGAGGGGGAGGGAATTTGGTCTCTCCAATGGGTTGGTCTTTCCAGTGGGTTGATCTCTCCATGAACACACGGGCTCCTTGTTCCTCTCAACGTTTCTCTTTCTACTTTTGATCTTTCATAGGGGTCAATGTATACTTTTTCAACTTGAAAATGTATATACAATCAGCTATTTATCTCTACTAAGTCAAGAAAACAAAATAACTTCGATGTGAAGAGAACATACTTCTGCCTTTGCCTTAGTCTTACTTCTGTATATTAATAATAATTAATACTTCTAGTATCTTCTCTTTGTTTTGCTTTTAGTTTTCCCTTATGTTGTGTTGAGCATCTTTCAAAATGACAGCATTGTGTGAGCAGTTATTCATAAGATTTCAGTTTTCTGCTGAGAAGTGTATCTGATGATGTTCATGTGCTAGATTGTTGGTGCAGAAAACCCAGTCTTGATGTCTGCTGCTGAGCAGATCTTTGGTGCTGGTGGAAAGAGGATGAGACCAGCGTTGGTTTTCTTAGTGTCGAGAGCCACTGCAGAAGTTGCTGGCTTGATGTCAGTAATACCAGTTTTTTACATTTTGTTGTTGTTGTGGATCTGGAGATAATGAAATCAGTTCGCCTCAAAACAAATTCATAAATTCTTTTGTCCAGGGAACTCACTAAAGAACATAGGCGTTTGGCGGAGATCATTGAAATGATTCATACTGCAAGCTTGATACATGATGATGTATTAGATGAAAGTGATATGCGCAGGGGTGAGTCTCTATGCTTCTCTTCTTTGTCTTGATGAATCTGGTATGGTGTGACGTTTCTAATCCGTGACCGTGTTAGCGCTGTGTGTTGGGCTATGTTACTAAGATTGATGGGCGTTTGAGGAGGGGGGGGGGGGAGGGGAGCATATAGCTTGCTTTTTTCTGAAGGGAGTGGTGGTTTCTGATAGCCCTTCACCTTGTAATTTACTCTTTGAAGCTATTATTTTGGGTATGCAGGGAAAGAAACTGTGCATCAGATTTATGGAACGAGAGTGGCTGTGCTGGCGGGGGATTTCATGTTCGCTCAGTCATCATGGTACCTTGCTAATCTTGAAAACCTCGAAGTCATAAAGCTCATTAGTCAGGTGTGTCTTTGCTACCTGGCAACATCTCTGTTTTAGAAACCTTAAAAATGGCTCAGATTGGAGACTCCCTTCGTACGACTTCTTCAAGTTTCAGTAACAAAGCACAAGAAAGATAACATTCTTTGAGTACTCAACTTTTAGGTGTCTATGGCAGGTTATTAAAGATTTTGCAAGTGGTGAAATAAAGCAGGCATCGAGTTTGTTCGACTGTGACGTTGAACTTGATGAGTACTTGATCAAGAGCTACTACAAAACAGCATCCTTGATTGCAGCAAGCACCAAGGGAGCTGCCATTTTCAGTGGGGTTGACAGAAATGTTAGCGAGCAAATGTATCAATATGGCAAGAACCTTGGACTATCCTTTCAAGTAGTTGATGACATACTGGATTTCACCCAGTCAGCAGAGCAATTGGGGAAGCCAGCTGGAAGCGACCTAATAAAAGGTAATCTGACTGCACCGGTGATATTTGCACTCGAGAGAGATCCGGAACTGCGCAACATAATTGAAACGGAGTTTTGTGAACCGGGTTCCATTGATGAAGCCATTGAAATAGTGAAGACCTCGGGGGGGATAGAAAGGGCACATTGTCTAGCTAAGGAGAAGGCTGATATTGCGGTCCAGTGCCTGGAATGCCTTCCTCAGAGCGCATATCGGTTAGCCCTTGAGCAAATGGTCAAGTTTAATCTGGAGCGAATTGATTAGATGGAGAGTTTTCTCATAGTATAATAGAAAATTCTTTAGAAGTAGTCAATTTTTCATGACCATAATGCATCTGATCACAAGGAAAATGTGGACTAAGAGATGAAGCCACGTCGTCTTGACTTGTCAGAATAAGCTCGTCACAACGGATATATGAAAAGCTGCTTCGTGTTGCAGATTGGTAAAAGTGTTTGAGAATCCTCGGTAGCAGCTGTTGTGTTATGTATGATAAAAATAGCTGGTGTAAAGGAAATACCCATATTCATGATTTGTTCTTGTATACTACTCTGATCGAGTTCACTAATAATGTTAAAATTGTACCAACCGGCTACATTACTGATGTAAGATTCACACCCAGCAAGAGATTTGATACAGGACATGGGAGAAAATACCCTTTATTAGTACGTTCTTCCAAGAAGTATTCCATGTCCATTTTATTAGAGCCGTATTGATTTGGTTTGGTTCGATTTTGATTGATAATTCGTCACTGTTAAAATTGAAAAATAAAATCACTAGACCACCGTTGGAGGTTTAGCATCTGGTTCGTAACTAGAAAAAAAATGTATAGTATGAAACTGCGGGGTACATGTACGATGATTTGAACTTGCCCTATAGTTTAATTATGCAACAAAAAAGAAAAAATAAAATGGAAAATGGAAAAACCGAGGCTATGCGGTGAAGGTGGATCGAACACCTGACCTTCAGATCTTCAGTCTGACGCTCTCCCAACTGAGCTATCCCCGCTTGTTGAGAATAAACCTAGTATTCGTATATTCTATCCTTAGTAATCTGAGAACAAGTTTAAGGCCAATCCAGACTGGTCCACACAGTTTGATGGAGAGAATTTTGGAGAAAGATGAGAGGAGGAAGATGGAATTGGGGATGGTGGCGACAAATTGGGGAATGGAAACCAATTGCTAAAGAAGCAATCGATCGAGGCCTCATTTTCGTCAGGTTTCTCTGCGTCCTCCATGTCACTGATTCATACCTCTTCTCTTCCTCCATCGTAATCTCTCTCTCTCTCTCTCTCTCTCTCTCTCTCTCATACTCCTAGTTCTGGGTAGGTAGGTAAGTAAATGTACTACTGGTACTGATGAGTTTGACTGTTGGTGGTGTGTTTCAGATGCTGGGTCCCAGTATGCTCCCTACGCTGAATTTGGCCGGTGATGTTTGCTTGATCGAATCCCTCTCTACCCGTCTCGGTAAGGTTGGCCCGGGCGACATCGTCATGGTTCGCTCCCCTGAAAACCCTAGGAAGATGGTCTCCAAGCGCATCCTCGCCATGGAAGGCGACATTGTTACTTACGTCGTCGACCCCAATTACTACAACAAATCTCGCACCATTGTGGTACTCCCTCCTTCCCTCACATTTACTCCTCTTTCTTATTACTAAAGTTTACTTTTTTAGTACTCCCTTAACATTGCAATTAGAACTGTTTGATGTAAATATTACTATTGAAATTTCAGTTTCTAAGACGGAACCGAAGTGTGTTTAATAGTATTTGATTCAATGTAGTTCAATCTAAACTGGGCTCTTTAATCTGAAGGGAGGAAATATTATCTTGTGACGGATATGGAACCAATAATTATGTTTTCATTATTCGCTGCTAGGTTGACTTGTGTCTTGAATTATAGCCAAATGCTTATTGTCAGAGAAAGAGAAAATGCACCATGCTGTCAGATTAAGGCTTTGTGACAATCGAACTCATTTTGCATGCTTAGCTTAGAAACTGATAAAAAAAAAGTGTGGTAGCCATCTAACTTTGCTGAAGTTGGCTTTGCACCCAATACATTTGGGGAACAATATTTCGGTGAAGTACATTTGATAGGTGATTACCACTCACCAGCCACCTGTATAGAGTCTATGACTAAGAAACATCATTACTGCCTACTTGCTTGCATACACTTATCATTTTCATTACATGAATGTATCCATATATAGCTTCCTGACTTACTTTAGTTTCAGAATGTTGCAAATCTCATTGTTGCTACCCAGTGATTCAACTGAACTGCTGTAGCAGTTGCATGGAGTAATAGTAGCTAGTAAAAATGAAGCATTTTGTTTTGTTATGTTATGGGGGCAGTTACATTATTCTTCAACTTTCCTCATCTGCATAGCATGCTTTGGTTTACTGTTTATCATATGTCTATTGTTCAATGGATTATCCATACAGTTACATATGGTCTTCCACTAGTTGCATGGTTTTCTTCTACGGAGATGTCAAACTTTATGTCACTAAGCCATCAGATTTTTGAACTAGCTTATACAGTTGCTTTATAAACTTTCATCTTGAAGATGCTAGATAATGTCTGCGTCGTGTTTAGTATTGATGTTGTGGACCTTGTGGTTAGTATTGCACCTGTTAGGCAGTAGAAAAGCCAAGCTGCTTACTCAATATTTGACGCCTATATTCTGAAGATCGCCCCCACTCTTGTTTTATATAGGTGCCTAAGGGGCATGTTTGGATTCAAGGGGATAACATCTACGCATCTACTGATTCACGACATTATGGGCCGGTTCCGTATGGCCTTATTCAGGGAAGAGTGTTCTGCCGGGTAAGTACCTCCGACTTCTTATCAGGATTTAAATTTACGTGGTTTTTTTTTCCCTGTCTCTTCGTTGCTTGTTATTATGCCACCTATTACAGCTGCTTTTGCAGATCCCTTAATATGCCAACTAGGCAACTATGTTCGCTAAGTTGATTTTCTTATTTCTTCCACGATTCATTTCTTTGTCTAATAGTGGACCAATATTTGCTTTAGCGGTAACGTTGTTTAGCCCTTAGCAGCAATGAAAGCTATATGATCAGTTCTTGTTAATGGATTTAAAATTATATATGTAAATGGGTTGCTACAATTTCCTTGGTAGTTCTCGACTATTGTGGAGCTGTGTAGTCTAAACTTTCACTTCATTGTTTTATAACATTTGCTAGTTGTACATAGCTATATGACCTACTTTTGGGGCTAATTTTCTACTAATATAGCGTTTAACTGCTACATTATCTGTAGGTATGGCCACTTGAAGGTTTTGGATCTTTGGGACACTGAGTTGAGTAGTACTAAGATCATTGGGATATCAAGCATACCGGGGAATGAAGTTAGAGGTATCATATATCAACTAAATTTTCCCCTACATAACCAGTACGATGTTAAATTTGGTCTGCATGCTCTATGATATGCTTCATAGCATTTCAGAATGACATGATACGAGTGACCAAATCAACTTTTAGAATATTAGTACTCATTGTTGGTTTCTTGTTGAACCATATAGTCAACCTGATTTGGTTAACTTGAATGCTTCACTCTTTCATGGATGACTGATTCCATTCTTTCATGGATGACCGATTCCATTGAGTTACCAGCAACCATCTTTGTGTGAAATTGGTTTGTGAGGCTCTTCTGTACATAAACCATTAATTAACTGTACTGTAGATGCATTCCATTTAGGAACAGGTTGTAATTCATTTCCTTGATCCATAATTCGGTAAAAAGTTTTCACTTGACATTGTATTTATTATTATTATTTTTTAAAATATATATTTTAAATGTGTCTTTGATGGCATGACTGTTCTAGTTATTATAGTCATTGAGCTCACTTTTTCGGTGTGCTCGAGAAATAATGGAATAACATACACGCTCCTAGTAATTATGTGTATATACGATCTTAAATATTATTTATGCTTCTCATTTGCTCATTGTTGTATTCACAATCATGGTTGAGAAATTTTCAACCCAATTGACCCAAGTCCAATGACTGTTTGAAAGCGTAACCGAAACTGAGCCATGACCAAAAACCGCAACCGAGGAATTACAGAAAACCATACTGACTAGCAATGTTTTCAGTAACTAGCAATGGTTTCTTAAGCAGGTTGGATTCGGCTCGATTTTGGCCTAAAACCACTATCCAAATTGAACCTGCTTATCTTGTGTGTTCTTCTGGGTGTTTTTCACATAGGTTTTTTGATTTTTAATTTTTTTTCTCTCTAATTGATCCCACAGTTTTTCTATCCATCTCTCCTACTTTTTACTTTAATCATTTTTGTATATTTTTGGTGGACTTGTGTGTGGGTGGCTGTAGCATTGACTCATTTAAAGTGACTAGTTTGCAGTCTTTTCGTCTTTGAAGTGAACAGAATGTGTCATGGTCCCACGGAAGCTGTGTCACATCACATGTATAAAGTCAAATGCTCTTTTAGTGGAGTAACATTCTTTAACAAATTAAAATTTGATATTGGGAGTTTTAAGAATCCGTTTTCATCGACTTCGCAATATATTTTCTACTCCCTCTTTCTTCCTACTTTAATCATTATATTTTAAAAGAAAATATTAAAGACTAAGAAAATCAAATCAAAACTCCACTTTTTAGATGGATTCCAAGTAAATGGAATAAAGGTAAGTCATGAATAATAAACATTACCATCCAAAAAATTATTTTTTTTGATTTTTTTGGTTAATTAAATTTAATTTGAATCAAATATTTGCAAAAAAAAAAAAAATGAAGATAATATTATACAACTATAAAACTATTTGTTGACTATTTATCAAAAAAAAAAAAAATTGATGATTAAAATTTTCATTTTTGATATATATATATATATATATATATATGTGTGTGTGTGTGTGTGTGTGTGTGTCTTATTTTGGGCAAAATGGCCTATTTGGTCCCTGATTTATGACCCATTAGATGATTTAATCCCTACCTATCATTAATTACCTTAGTAGTCTCAAACCTTTCATAACGTGGGGCGATTTGATCCTTGCATTAATTTTGACATGGTCAACTATCATATGTGTCATGAAAAATCTTATGTGGTATTAACATGAAATTTGTGTGGACAAACAATTTTGGGAAAAATTATCAAAAAACTGTTTTGCCCTTTTTAAAAGCCAACCATTGTGTAGCACCCTCCCCCTTCGTCTTCAACCGGTGGCCTGTGCCATAACTGTCGGCACAAATCTAGAAACAAACCCAGATCAAAACCCAGTTGGGATCAAACTAGAATTCTTCCAACAGCCATATAAATATCAATAACTCACTTCCAGCTAACTTGGAATATATTGATAATTTGCAAGTGGCTAACAACAAATCATAACAAAACTTATTTCAAGATCTTCCTTTTCTCACTAGATCTGGAATATTTTGATTTTTAGATTCGAGAATGGAGAGGTGGCGCTCATAATTGCTCACCTCGAATCTGGGTTGAGAACTTGAATGGAGCTGAAGATATGACAAATTTGGGAGAGGTGGCGCTCATAATTGCTCACCTCGAATCTGGGTTGAGAACTTGATAGAGGTCAGTCGACCATTACTTTCAATTCCAAAAGAAGGAATAAAAGCATAACACCCACAATCCTAATTTGTTCGTTTCTTACATTCGGCTGTTGCTCGATTTGTCTTCTTCAACCTTCAAACTTCTTCAACCTCGGTTTGCTCTTCCGGCGAACTTCTAGCCCAACTTGACAATTGTGCAGATTCGACGTGTGATGGCGGTTCAAGTGGTGGTGAAGAGAGATGAGAAGATGGAAGTTAGACCGGTGGTGAAGAGGGACGGAAGTGGGTGAGAGAGATGAGCGGGAGAAAGAAGAGAGTAAGAGAGATATAGCCATGGCCATGGCAGAAATCACCAAACTCAGGTTTAACAAGATCGACAGCCGCAATGGCCATGGCCTTCATCTTAAACATATGGCCGGAGGTTCGAGATGGGATTTTCTTTGACCGGTGGGTAGAGGAGGTTGTGTGAGTCGGCAGTGACCCAGATCGAGCTTGAAGGCTTTGAGCTGTTGAGAGGCGAGAGAAGGCCAGGGGAGTAGAAGTAATTGTTGGGGTTTTTGGTGAGATTTGGGGGTTTGCTTCGGTTTCATTTCTTCGTGGGGAATGGTTTAGGGGGTTGGGGACGACTGCGAAGGATGAAGGAGATAGATAGTTCAAGATTACTGTTATACCCCTATTAATACACCACATCAGCATATTATCAAAGCTAATTTAAAGTTGACTAGGTCAAAATTAGAGCAGAGATCAAATCGCTCCACGTTATGAAATGTTTGAGACTACTAAAGTAATTAATGATAAGTAGGGACTAAATAGTCTAATGAGTCATATGTCAGGGACTAAATAGGTCATTTTGCCTCTTATTCTGCTACAAATCACAAATATCGTACAAACATACGAATCAGTTATATCTCAGTATATTTTTGTTGTATCTTAGCCATATTTTTATTGTATCGTACAAAATAACTAAGATACAACAAAAATGTAATAAGATATAATAGTGTCTTACTAAGGTACAACAAAATTAATGAAGATACAATAAAAATGTACTAAGATACAACTGGTTCGTACATTTGTACGATATTTGTGGTTTGTATCCGATCATTTTCCTATATATATGTCACAGTAGTGTAGACAATTTGTAAATTCATCTCTATTACCAAAATCAAATCCCCCACTACCCAGCTTCTCATTATCCCCGTCACTAACCAGTTTGTATCAAACCCGAGGGCATACACAAGTCTCTCCTTTCCTCCTTTTTGCATTTAGCATACATAAAAGTGGCAAGGCAATTCAGATCACTTCCATGAGTAACACTAACTGTGATAGATTGAGTTGAAGCCTCTACCACTGCAATATTGATGTTAGTTCTCCAGAATAACTAAATATGCATATTGACAGGATTCATATGTAAATAATTAGCAAAATGTAATCTCCTGACTACACTATCAATTCTATGATCCACCTTTGGCTCTAGGACAACTAGAAAATTTGGATGATGCTAATTAACCAATAGTTGCAAGTAATTCATGGTCTTTTTATTATCTCTCTCTCTCTAAGGTTCCATATAATAGTAGACATTGGGAAACAAATTAGAGATTACCTTCCACCTGCTCCCGGGGAGTTGGACTTGAAAAATGGGCTGCAGGATCATACTGCTGCTTCAACTTGCCAATCCTAACTCAATTCTCTCCTCTAAATATTCCGCACTCATTTAAAAATTGATGAACAGTGAATCAATTAAAAATTAAAATGAAAAGTTATTTTTAGGATGGATGAAGTATTATTGAGGGCCGTGGTATGAATTTGAGGAGTCGGAATTTCCTTCCAAATGATGTTTCATCTCCTGTCACATGATTTTTAACATAATACGTATACTGAATTTTAGTGTTTAAAATTTTATGGTATCTTTTCAAAATATTGAGATAAAGTTTTAAAAAAGTAGGACATGAAGTGAAACATCATTTGGAACAGAAAATTCAAATTCGAAATTGAGCCAATTTGAGTTTGATTCGATTAACACAGTTTAACTCTTTTAAAAAAGGTGGAACTTCAATCTTGAGAGTCCCCCACCGATCCTGTCCGGAGCCAACGTGAAGAAGACAAATTGTAGAATATGCATTCCAAGAGCTAGGATGAAAAGCTAATAGATAAGTCAATGGCTCTTAACCCATCGCCGAGCCCCATAAACCCTCCCTTTGTCAATGTGACATAGGCACAATTTACCTCTTTTACTTTCCAATCAACGTTGTTTTAGGCATTTTGTTCGATAAGAATTTGTGCACGTTCAATTAATTCGAAGTCAGGTAAAATAATTGTTGATTAAACGTGGAATATTTTTTGTATTAAAAAAATATTTTTATACATTATAATCCATATATTAGTATAGAAGTATATGTGGAGCAGGTCGAGTTTAT
>JAOTQG010111737.1:0-11780 GCA_025631175.1 Iris virginica
GACTTGTACAGTACAAGTCCGCAATGCACCGCGGTTGATTTTGCGGTGCATTTGTCGGTTTATCAATCTTTATCCTTATCGAATATGATTAGTTCGGATGTGTAAATCCACACTGCTTTTTATGATCAGAATTGAAACAACTTTTTTGGAAATTATATGGAGCACCCGAGACACAATATTCAATTTTAATACGTTATTTGTTCATTTTTTATAACTAAATATTTATTTTACTGTTCTTACTGTTATTATTGATTTTTAATAACAACGATAAAAATGAACATTTAATTTTAGACAATGAACAAACAAAATTATAAAATGAATATTTTATCTCAGGTGATCCTAGTAAGGAACTTTTTAGCTCTTCGATTAATTGCATACATATTCAATTTACAATTCTTTTTGTTTAAAACAGCCTTCGAATTCCCATGGTTGTCTCAAACGGGATCTTCATATTGTGCAATGCAATTGGTTAGTCCTGCAAATAATCTTGATTAGATTTCTATAAAGCTACAAATTGAGAAGGTAATTGAATTATACACATTTGTTTGCAAACAAGCTCATGGCTGTCTAACTAAGATAATACATGTGCGACCGTGTTTTATTCAGTGTGAATTGTTGGTGTTAATTATGCTTCCTTCTTATCTGAACCGCGATGGGGTAAGAAGTACGCAAATGATCAAATTCAAGGGTTTGAGGTTAAACATAAATAAACAAAGAAGAGCATTTTTTGGGAACTGTCGTATCGAAAGACCAACTTGATAAGACATAACTTCGATGTCATGCACATATTAATAATTTTTTTGATAATATTTTTAACACGGTGATGAATTTTAATGGCGCACATCAAAGGACACACTAAGAGTTGTCTTGATATACCTGAGATTTGTTGGCGTTCGAAACTGAAATTAGTTGAGGAAAACAGAGAGACCGTGAAACCTAAAGCTCCGTATGTGCTCTCAAAGGACCAAAAAATGCAGGTCGAGGTAGAGGTAGATCAGGTCGGATTCCCGGTCGAGGTCGGGGTCGAAAGGAGATACCTCTCCACCTATTACATGAGTCTAGGAGAGGTATTATCCCTCTGTCCTCCGAGGCCTCTGAGCAAGTTACCGAATCACCTAGCACTGGAACCCCCGGGAGCAGTATCAGAGCGTCCGCTGCAGGGATGCAAGCAGGTCGGCACCCCCATGACGCCTAAGGGGGATATATATTGCGCGTCTCCGGTGGATAGTAAGATTTTCAAATAACTTTATGATTTTTTTTAATTTTATATCATTTATATAGATAATTTTTATATATCTTCCTTGTGAATATATATGTAGATTTGTGGGGGGCAGGGCAGCAGGTCGCCCCTTGTTGGTTTAGCAGTTTGCTTGGGGTAGTCCTCCCACTGAATTTTGACCGACACTCACGACGGTGTCTGTCAGTGAGAGATGCCTGGTGCATTGATTTTCAAATAAAGATTATAATTTTTATCCGTTTCATTTTTAGTTTGTTGAATTATTTACTTTTCTCTCATATATATATATATATATATATACAACATTATTAATAATTCAATTTTATTTAACATTGTGGATGCTCATTATACATGGGACACTACGGCATGATATACAGAGGCACAATATTGGGAGGCCTATGTGTCGATGCTGGTTAAGCGGTATCGAGATTGATGAGTAGGCAAGATGAAGAAGCTAGACGTGGCTGACAAAAGGTCAACGATCTCCTCATTAGGCAGACGCTATATGGGATCAGTGGGTTCGCTACTGGAATAAGGAAAAGACCAAGGAGAGGTCGAGTATAGCGAAGGCGAACCAGGGTGGTACAGCTGGTCTTGTCCCGTCGCACTCCTCCGGCACGACCAACACTATGATGATACTTGAGAATCTTGTAAATGTTATATATGTTACTTTTAAAGTCTTTAAAGTATTATTTGTTCATTTAGGCTTGGGCCAGGCTGCTACCACTGGGAGCAGTATGCCCCATTTATTATAATGTTTGTTTATATAGGCTTGGGGTGGTACCCTTGGAAGCAATATGCCTCATTTATTGTGTTGTTGTTATCATTTGTATGTTTTTAGTATTAGAATGAGAATTTTAATAGGTACAAATTATTTGGTTATGTCCATTTTATATGAGAGTGTTGACCGTTGTTTTTAATTAAGTTAGTTTTAAATATAAATTTTTTTCTTTGATTATAGCGGGAGATTTATGGTCCTGATGTGACTCTGACCGAGACGTATCTGTACAATCATTCGGACAGATTGGGTCAGTGGATCGATGAGAGAGCCTCAACCCAATATGTATGTAATTTTATTTTCTTATTTGTGGTTTTTTCTTCATTTCAAATATGTCGAGTTTAATTATATTTTTTTTCTTCATATTACAGTCTAGGTACTATAAGGCTGAGGCTGCTCGAGCATCTACGATTCGGTCGCAGGGGGATGAATGGAGTAGCAGCTCGCAACCACGACCGCTTGATCCTCAGCTATGGTACGGGGTACATAGTGCGATCCGAAAGCCCAATCCAATCAGTTTATGAATTCGGGTATAATGGTACGCAGGTTTTGGGATTAGAGTCTCGAAGACGACCCTCTGCTGTAGTTCCAACTAGAAGTTCTCAGACTATCTCCTTGCAGGAACTTGAGGAGGTGCGAGCTATGCAGCGCGCGAGAGCTAGCCGAGCAGCGAGCTGAGTTTTGAATGGCAGCAGGTTGAGTTTCGCAAGTAGCAAGCTGAGTGGGAGCAGCGTTAGGGTGAGAGAGACTCTCAGATCGCGAAGCAGGCCGCAGTTGCAATTCAGGGCACCATCGCACATCAGGTGCAGGCCGCTATTATAGCGCAGCAAGCGCGAATGCATCTCACATTTGGGATGTCGTCACTCTATTACATCCCTTCCCACCAATTCCAGACACCGCCCGGTGGATCTTCTTCTGTACGTGATCCTGGGGCAGCTCGATCTTGGTGTGCAATCTCTCACATGATTTTACCTATGCGCTATTTGAATATCCCCCTTTCCCGCCTCCCCCTCAGTTGGCATTTTGTATTTAGTTAGATATTTTCGTATTTTTGAAAATTAATAAATTATTTTTTAAAATTTAATTCGTAAATTTTCGTCTCTAGAAATAATCATTTTTTTTATTTTTTTGGCTTATTACTCCGTCCTTTGGCTCTGTTTGAATACCAAATTAAAAAAATTGTCCATTAGGAAAGTAGAAGTGAAATGACTTGATGAAAAAGACGAGTTAAGTTGAATATGTCTGAAAGATTGGATCCATAATCAGGAGACAGCGTATATAAAGAAATTGTAGAACACAAGCTAATAATACCAACATTAATCTTATTCATTATTCCGCGTCTCATTATTTACTCCTTACATCGATGGAGATTGGATACACGGGCCAGGGATTCTACATGTAGACTAATTACATTCTTACATAATATGTCGGCTACAAATTCAAGGTGGCCTGGACGCACGCACGCACCCAACCAAAACCACCTATGATGCCCGCCGTATATGCATGCATGCACTGATTAATTTCCCTCTCCTCCGTATCCACCTTGACCGCCATTACCTCCTCCATGACCACCCTTGCCACCTCCATATCCACCTTGACCTCCTCCGTAACCACCTTTGCCTCCTCCATAACCACCTTGACCGCCTCCTCCATAACCACCTTGACCTCCTCCATAACCACCTTGACCTCCTCCGTAACCACCTTTGCCTCCTCCATATCCACCTTGACCGCCTCCATAACCACCTTGACCTCCTCCATAACCACCCTTGCCTCCACCATTGCCTCCTCCATATCCACCTTGACCTCCTCCATAACCACCCTGGCCTCCTCCATAGCCACCCTGGCCTCCTCCATAGCCACCCTGGCCTCCTCCATAGCCACCTTGACCTCCTCCATATCCACCTTTGCCTCCTCCATAGCCACCTTGACCTCCTCCGTATCCACCTTTGCCTCCTCCGTAGCCACCCTTTCCTCCTCCATAACCATCCTTTACCCCATCTGTGAACATGAACAAAAACGCATATATTATATAACTTGACATGCAAAATTAATTTAAACCCTTGATAACACAATTATAAACAAACATATGTACTATTAGCTACTAGCTAGCACTACTTATAGAGAATGCATTGCATTGCATTGCATTGCACCGCGTCCGATCAAAGACTTACACAACATATATAGATTAATGCTCCAAAAATATCAGTCCCATTTAAATGTTTAAAAAGAGGAGATATATATATATATATATATATATATTCTAAGAACAACCATGAAGCATAATGAACTTATAGATGATCAATATTGTCGAATGATCCCATAGAATACGTACTCTTTTGCTCATCTTGAGAATGTCCATCTTCGATAGCCGAAGAAATGAGAGCAAGAACAAACAGCAAAGCCAGAAAGGCATAACCCTTAGACATCATGATCATTAATCTCTCTTTCTCTTCGAAAATACTATATGAACAAGATTGATTGCTAGGAATGATAATTGTGGGATGTGTAGTAGTAGCCTCTAACCCTACTTGCCTCTATTTATAGTGCCTCGAAGCCAGCACTTGCACAAGTAATTTGAAAGACTTTAGACATAAGGACGTATTAACATGCAGATGTGCATTCAATAAAAGCCTCATCTTCAAACCAATAATACGTCAAGTCACAAGTGTCAAGTGTGGTTGGGGGTTGGAGGATTTGGATTGTACCTTCCTTCAGGATTTCAAAGTGTTAGCTAATTGACTACGATGTGAGGATTGAGCTACTAGTGATGGAAACTTGTGGAAATTATACCGAGCGTCTAAGCGCTCGGTATTAGGAGTGTCCAATTTTTTTACAAATGTATATAAAGATTATAATTAATATACATAATATAAATATAAAATACACATAATAATTATGAAGATGATAATGATACATCTTATATGCATTTTATATTTGTATTATGTACATAATTTTTATTCTTTATGTATATTTATAGAAAAAATGGGCAATTCTAACCCCGAGCGCTTAGGCGCTCCGTATACCAACCGGAAAACTTGGGGGTGATGACCATAAATTCTTGAAAGTAACTTATTACACGTGGCGGGTGAAGATGTATGGTCAAAGTCAAACAACCTTTTTTGTGTTTGTAGTCAAACTTGTATCTATGGTTTGGTTCAGTTTTTCTTGCTTGATGCTTATTTGTTTGCTCATCTTTTGACTTTAGGTCTCTTATTCAAAACGAAATTTGAATACTCCTGCTTGTTTGGCCTTGCGTTTGTAGGGAAAAGTGCATTTTAATTGACAGAAAGAATCAGCTTTTTTCAGAAGTTATTTCAATTTATTTATATTTATCTTAATTATCATTAATGACCTCGAATATTCATGTACATGTAGGGTTGTACATGAGTCGAATCGAGCCAAATTTTGACAGACTCGAGTCGATCATTTCACATTTTTTTACGAGTCGAGTTTTCACGAACTCGAGTCGAACTTATAATGAATCGGTTTAGTTTGGCTCGTGACGGGGTCGTAAGCTCCTCACGAGCCTTCATAAAACTTTACGAGCCATGAATTTTATGAATCTTAATAGATTTTGACGAACTTTTTAATTTATCTTGACAGGCTTTTAATAGATCTTGACGAGTCTTTAAGTATGAAAATTCTTAATTATATGCGATGTTATGCTTAATGGCTAACCTATTACGGTAAGTAGCGATGCACTTATGTTATTAATTATATATTTATGAAAATTGGAATGAAAAATAAAAAATTTCGACTTTAAATTTTTATTCCATTTGTTATTTTACAATTTTGTTTTATTGTTTTCGTGCTCTGGTCCTCTCTAATTTTTATTACGTAAAAAAAATTATAAACATGTTTAAAAAATTATCAACAATAATAATTTACTTATGAATTATATAAAATATAAAAATTTTAATTTGATGTTTATTCCTTTAAAATATGAAAAAAAGAATCTAAAAACTACAATAATCCAATTTTATTTAAATAAATAAATGAATTTAAATATATTACACAATTATATTAAATAACTTTGTAAAGTTATAAATATGTATTATTTTATTGTAAAAATTACATATCCAAATATTCACTTACTTTAAATCAGTGCGTAACACTTCTTCGATTTCAAATTCGGCCAAGACGTGCTGAGATATGTGTCGCCAAAATTTTTGAATCTCGATCATACTGAGGAGCTGAAATATTTTCTTCTGGTAATGGTATCTATGGTTCGTACCCAAATCCACGTTCATCTTCGATAATCATGTTATGAAGAATGCTGCATGTTTTCATTATCGTACAAAGGTCTTTTTTCGACCAATAGCGTACGGATCCTTATGTTATTTCAATTCTCATTTAATCTGTAAAATGCAAAAAGCACGTTCGACATCTTTTCGACTTGATTTTGTTTTAAACCAAATAATCTTTCTTTGGCGGTAGTTGGAGTTGGCATGGTTTGAATAAGAGTTGCATACTTAAAGTATATACCGTCAGTTAAATAATAGTACCCCATTGTATAAGAATGTTTATTCACTGTGTAATTCACCGGGGGCATTCTACAATGTATGAGTTCATCAAAAATTGGAGAATGGTCCAAGACTTTAATATCATTGTTTCCACCCGCCATGCCAAATTCATAGGTCTCGGGATGCAACTGCTTCTAAGATTAAAGTTGGCTTGTGGTGGTGATCTCGGTGTGTCCCGTGCCATGCAGTAGGACAATTCTTCCATTGTCAATGCATACAATCTAAAGAACCAAGCATACGTAGAAATCCTCATGACTCACCTTCTTAAAGTAGACTAGCTAGCAATATCATGCCCATTTGCTGAAAGTATGTATTATACCTCGTACACTTCAATTATCGTCGAACAAAATTTCTTTGGGATCATTATTGCAGTTGACTCCCCAATCTTCAAATATTCATCACAGATATCTGCAGAATACCCATAAGCAAGTATACAAAGTGCGGTTGTTATTTTCTGAATAAACGATAAGCCGAGGCGGTCACGATGATCTCCTTTTTGATGCAAAGAGATAACTCTCATCGCATCCTAAAACTTCTGCAAAAAAAATTGTGTCGATAAGTACAATTATCATAATAATAATTTCATAATTTTTGACGATTTCCTTCATCACGATAGATATATCGTCGATGAGATGGTTGTGTTGCACATGCTAGAAGTACTCCTAGAATGAAATCAAGAATTTTTTGAGTTTCTCTTTTCATACGGAGTGAGAGAAGCACTTCTTCCACAGAAGATGAGAATGAAGAACTTGATGAAAAATGTATAGGTTCATTTAATGAAATCATCCAGATGAAGAAGCTAAATAGAAAAAGTTGATTCTTCTTACTCATGAAAAGACTTTATTTAGAGGAAAAAAAAATCTTTGATCGATAAAAATTAGCCAAATGCTACAACTTTCACACACTGTTGGAATGATCATATCCACTTAAAATTTTCATTTTTGTTGGACAAAAATTAACCACATGATAAAAGTAATATCATGTGATTGAATAAAATATAACCATATGATATTGTGGTTACATTTGTTCAATAGAACGTGCTCCTGTTAGTGGATACATTGCAGAAGATACTGTAAATAAATATGAATTATATATCATTCACACACTCACACACACACACACAAATATATCTACATTGATATATATAATTCGTAGATGACAGCAGCAAAGAAAATGTGTTCCCAAAACATAAATCACCAGTTTTAATGAAAATCTTGTTGGAAAATTTTAAATAACACTTCAAAATGGTACCATCACACCAAGAACCAACAAGAAAAGGCAAAAACAACTTCACAAAGAAAAATGTTTGAAATTAACTTGAACGATGACGAAGTTGAAGAATCTTCCGATGTTTAAACTCCGTCATCTGGTCAACCTACTCCAAACACGACTCCGAACTCATCTAGATATGACAAGGAAGATGGAGCATTTGATAATGGCTCACATGGATTAGCATGTCCTCCTGAACGCAAAGCTACAAAAAATGATAGAAGAAAAAAATATTTCACTCCACTTGACTTATTTGTGGAGAAATTTTTTAATATGAGAAAAGAGACATCTGAACGATTTAAAAATGATTAAATTAGTAAAAATGCAGTAAAAGAACAAAAGTTACTGATGGGCCCAGGCCCAAGCACTAGGCCCAGTTACTGATCAGGGGTAAAGCCCAACGGGCAAGCCCAACCCAAGGATCATTCTTATCTCTGGATAAAGGACCCTCATTGTCAACCATGACACAGCCCTACGGGCGGTCATGTGATCGCCTTGGTGATCTCTTAGTTTCACAACCCTGCGGGTAAGTTACTCTACGCTAGTCGCCGGCCTACATCAGCATGATGACATCAGCTTGCCCTGCGGGCGGCCATATCACTTTCTTCCTCTAAGCGGCCATGTACAGACCGCCTAGCCCATCTTGATCTCCCAAGAAGCCCAAAGGAAGGCGGTCAAGCCTAACTTTGCCACTTACAATAGAGGCACATTACACGTGCCCAGCATCCCTTGAATATCTCCAACCAAGCCAGACTAGGTCTTCCCCTATTCAAAATGGGCAGGTCACGTCCTTAACAAGCCCTCCTAATAAGGAGGAAATGATTTGGATACAACGGCTACATGGGACACCTCACCACTTGCAGAGGTTATCCGTATCAGCCACCTTCATCATCAACTATAAATAGTCTCTCTTTACTCCTTTATTAGGGTAAGCGCTCTTTTCACATTCAATACATCCAATTGCTGCTCACAAGCACACATGCACGCACTTACTGCAATCATATTTATCTGTGAGCAACCCTCTTTATGCTCTTCACAGGGCTAATTAGGGTTCCGCAGCATTAATTCTACGGATTACTTACTCTCACGCCGGAGCGTATGAGCGAGGCCCACGCCTTGCTCATCACTTTAGGTGTTCTTTATCTTATCACAGGTTATTTGGAACTCACATTTGGAGCCACTTTCCTGCCTACACGTTGATCGTACACATCTGGGCATGATTAGTGGTTCCGTTGTCGGGACTTCTTAATTCCATAATTACTGTGACATACCAAAAATGGTGACAGAAGAGCATCAATCACACCACTCCCGCCATTCACACCATTCTGATGATTTCAACCATTCCCATCATTCGCATCCCGAGATTCCCAACGGAAATCGCGATGATCGACGACGGGAACGACGTAGGGATCGCCGGAGTGACCGTGATGGTGAAAGGGAGAGAAGGGATCATGATAGAGATGGGAGGCATCTCTGTTCAACCGTACACAACAATCATCACCACTCCAGACGTGACGAAGAAAGGTATAGAGGGAGAGATTTACGCTCTCATCTCGAAGAGAGTCGACAGAACTCTCACGTGAGAAACTCCCGGTCCCAATCCGTCACCGTAAATCCCTATGACATTCAGAGAGTAGAGCACCTCAGGGTGCAAGGCGAGCTGTTTGCTAGGTTAATGGCAATTAACAATGAGCTGCTGAGAAGGGGCCAAACCCCAATCGATGAAACCGCCATTCTTGGCAATGGCGATCAAGTGGATCCCCTTACAGGGAGAAAGAGGAGACATGATTGAGATCCTTATGAGGCTAACTCGCCTCCCAGCAGGAACATCCACGATCGCTCCACTGACACGAGAAGAGGGATCCATAGTCGCCTGCAGCCAGATAATGGTGATCTTTCGCCGCTAGTACCCCAACGAGATCGGGCAGCGAAAGATGAAGGTCATAGCGACGATCATCGCCCTAGTCGTTTCCGTGAGATAAATATCCCCTCGAAGGATGAGATAGCTGACCTGCGGGAGCAGCTGGCCGCTGCACGTACGGTCAAGAAACCGCGCATAGGTGGTGGAGACCCTTCACCCGAAGGGTGAAAGATAGCCCCATGACTAGAAGGATCAAATTTCCTAAATTTGAAAAATATGACGGCTATTCCAACGCCCTTAGTCATATCGTTTGCTACAAGGCCGAAATGAGCGTGGTCTCGGAGGATAGCGCGGTCAGATGCTAGGGGTTCGTAAAATCCCTCTCAGGGAAGGCGCTGAAGTGGTACATAATGCTACCAGAAAACTCTGTTGATGGCTGGGATTCTTTCAAGAAGATGTTCCTAAAGGAATTCAGCTGTGCGGGCGATCTGCCCAAGGAAGAGATCGACTTGGTAAACGTCAAGAAAAAAGACAGGGAGACCAACTTGGAGTATTATGAAGGCTTCAAGAAGGTCCATGACCAGATCGACGGGGTCTCTGAGGACTTTGTCTCCCGCACTCCTGAGGACATGAGTGAAATGTTT
The DNA here is from genome assembly GCA_025631175.1 of Iris virginica. Lineage (NCBI taxonomy): Eukaryota > Viridiplantae > Streptophyta > Magnoliopsida > Asparagales > Iridaceae > Iris > Iris virginica. The sequence continues at coordinate 10,313 of JAOTQG010111737.1, forward strand.
AAAAGGGCAAAAACGATTGCCTCGGTTGAAGCCCCCAAGGCCAAATACGAGAAACCGGAAAAGAAGGCAGATGTCGCTTCCTCGGACAAGCCCAAGAACAAGACCTCGAAAGAGGTCGATAAGAAGATTGAGAAGTTCACCCCCTTGAACACCTCCCGGGAGCAAATCATGATTGCCCTCCAGAAGGAGGATAAGTTGCCCGAACGTAGGGCAATGAGAAACACCTCCGCTAAAAGAAGGGACAAGGATAAGCACTACAAATATCACGACGACTATGGTCATCTTACTGAAGACTGCTTGTCCCTCAAGAGGGCGATCCAGAGGCTCATTGATCAAGGATCATTGAACCAATATAAAGCCAAGGGGGGTAAAGACAAAGGAAAGGAGAGGGAAAAAGATGATGACCACTCTAACGATTATCATACTGATAAGGTCATCTACACCATCAACATAGAATACCCCAGCACCAATCAGCTCAACAATCAGATAAACAGTCTGATCAAGGCAAGAGATACTCCTACTCTAGCCTTGGACAATGAGGAGCCGATCACATTCTCTCCCGGGGAAATGGTTGCAGGAAAGTTCACGCATGAATAACCTATCGTCATCTATGCAACCATATTTGACACTGAGATACGGAGAGTTTTGATCGATACAGGTGCAGGGAGAAACATTCTCTTTTATAGCTGCTATCTAGCAATGGGGCTGACTGACGCCCATTTAAATCCAACTTGCATGAAGCTAGAAGGCTTCACAATGCATCAGGTGTTCGCCAAGGGGGTTATTGAATTGGCGGTCACCATTGGAAGAGGAAGAACGGCCAAGACGACCAATTTGGAGTTTATGGTGGTCGATGTCAAGGCCGCTTACAACATGATCATAGGGATCCCTGCCCAATGCTCCTACGGAATGCTGGTGTCTATCCCCCATCAATGTGTAAAGTATTCATCCAACCGTGGCGTCGGAACAATCAAAAGTAGGCCGAAGACCATCCTCCAGCAGGTTGTCTACACCTGGAAGGACAAACAAAAACTAGTAGTCACATCTGGCGAGGAAAGGGTAACCGTCAAGCGATCCAAAACTGTAGATCAGCTAGCTCCCTCCAGCAAGGAAGTTTGCACCACTGCCACCGCCTCTGATACTCCTCCTCAATCCGAGGAGCAACCTTCCCAAGAATTGCAATCAACTCCTGGCCCACTTCAAAAAAGGGCCAGGGAAAAAATGCCTCGACAGATTGAGACAGTGGAACCTAAAGAGCGCACAGATCTGGATCAAAGCTGAAATTGTCAATGGCTCACGAAATAGAACGTAGATGTTATCTCAAGTGTTAGGTAACACTTCAGGTAACACCTCCGTCTGACAGACAGCACACTACAAAATTGAAAACAACTTTTAAATAGAGTTTGCAGCGGAAAAATAAAAGAACAGAAGTTGTTTTTCTCAAGTTATATAAATATATAACTTGAGT
>JAOTQG010111748.1:0-11780 GCA_025631175.1 Iris virginica
CACACAATTTATTTGTCATTGATTTTGTCGGTTGCCTTTAGCATGGCTCAAAAATAAAAGCCCAAAGGTTAGATTATCCAATTGCCAGACCCAAAATGCATCGACAGACGGTGGCTCGAGCGAGCGAGCAAGCAAGCAGCTCAGCTCACTGAGACAAGTGGAGAGTATAAAAATGGCAGTTCTAAATTTACGACACCTCACTCCTCTCTCCAAACGCACCTTTCCCTTCTCACTCCCCACTCTTTCTACTTCTCCTTCCCGCCCCCTTAACAGCAAGCGATTCTCTGTAGTAATGGCTTCCGTTGCTCGAAAGGTGAATTTTATTTTTCAAGCTCGCTCCTACTACTTGAATTTTTTTGGTTCAAAGTTTTAGCCGGTGTAATTGGTTACAGGTTTTGGTTCCGATTGCCAATGGGACGGAGCCGATGGAGGCGGTGGTTACAATCGACATACTACGCCGTGCCGGTGCGGACGTTACGGTCGCTTCCGTTGAGAGGCAGCTTCTCGTTGACGCCTGCCACGGAGTGAAGATTGTTGCCGATGCCCTAATTTCTGACTGTTCCGACACCGTCTTTGATCTCATCTCTTTGCCTGTAATTTTTTTCTTATTCCTCCCCGCTCCGTCTTGATTTTCCCGTTTCTTTTCTTGTGTTAGTTATTCTTCATTTTGGTGTTTTTTAGTTTGAGCGTGTCCTAGAGTTAAGCTGTGTTTTATCCTCTTCAATCGTTGTTAGGCCTCAATTTATGCTATGTAGCTACCCCAGCTTTCATGATCTTTATTTGATATATTGTGAGCGTTTTCATTTTTCTTGTTTGGGAAGGGAGTGATTGTGGAAGATAGATTTGGAATCTACCAAATTTACTGAGTATGGGAATTCATCCCAATGGTGGTAGCAATGCTATAAGCTGATTAAGTTCGGTCATGGTGACATCATCAATGTTTACTTGCACTCGCGGTCTTTATTACTCACCCTACGACCCAAAATGAGTATCAGTTTGTGGGACGGAGGGAGTGCGAATTTGTTTTCTCATTCCTTATTGATGCTCATTTTCATGTTGTGTTTCAGTAAAGTTGTCTTGGGTCCTTTGTTGAAGTACTACTAATCAGTAGTGTCGGTCATGCTTTTTCAAAAAGATGAATATTATTCAATCCTAGCTGATGCTTTTTCCCAGATTCTCTAGGGGTAAAAGTTCGTGCAAGTTTCTTGTGCTCATTTTGCATACTGGTATAACATACTGGTATTGTCTGTTAACAATTTTGGTTCACAGGGAGGAATACCAGGTGCATCCAATCTTAAAGACTCTGCTACTCTTGAAAGTATTGTGAAAAAGCAAGCTTCAAATGGACGTGCTTACGCCGCAATATGTGCAGCTCCAGCTGTTGCTCTCGGGTCATGGGGTCTGCTGAAAGGGTTGAAAGTAAGGGGATGCTAATATGTTTTACTTCCATGTTTAAGGTTTCATGAGAGTTAGAGTTAATTGTCAATTGTGTAGTAATTATTTACTGGGAATTTGGTATTTTGCCAGGCAACTTGTTATCCATCATTCATGGACCAGTTGTCCTCATCTGCAGTTGCGGTTGAATCAAGAGTCGAGCAGGATGGCAATGTTGTGACAAGTAGAGGACCAGGCACTGTAATGGAGTTCTCACTTGCACTGGTTGAACAGTTATTTGGAAAAGAGAAGGCTGATGAAGTTTCTGGTCCCCTGGTATTGATTTTTCCATTGTAAATTTTCTTTTATGGTTATAAATACAATGAGAAGTTCAGGCATGAACCGGTTTGCAGATACTTTTCCATGGGTATCATGCAGTTACCTGGTCCGGGATCTTCATTTTTCGAAAGTTAAGATGTGGATAAAAGTTTAGATTAGGAAGGTGAATTGCGTACCGGAAAATGCATGTTTTTCTATAAAACTGGATCAAGTTGGAATCTATGTTACATGGACCCTGCACTTTTGTTGAAGTACCCGTGTCCGGCACGATATGGGTATGGGTGTGGCTGTTTTACACTATATTTGGGGTAAATTTCTATAATTTTGGAGGATCCGACACTCGGATCCACACCTGTGTCGGATCCTCCCAGCCGAGTCGAGGTAATATAGGTTGGAATTGCATTGTTCCTAAGCTAGATTCGTCAAAATTATGAATCTCTGTTATGGAGGAAGGAAGGATACAATGTTAATCTCGATAATATTAGCAATGTTTATTATTTAGCGAAGCGATACCTTAACATGAGAGGTGACTGATCAAATGTTTACTCTTGATGCGGTGGGGGGTGCGGGTGGACTGGTATCATAATCTTACCAATTGAGGAGGATTCTGCCTTACAGAATTCCACAAATTTATCAGGAACAAAAAATGACAACTTGCGGTCCTATTTATAGGCGCGGGGGACCGCAAAAAAAAATGACAGGCAAATATTCTCTCTAACTTACTTCAGCTCTAAGATGTTATTGCATGTTCGAATTGTAGCCTATACTTTTGTTGTTATGAGTTCAAAAAGGCTTATTCCTAAATATCATACTGCAGTCTTGGAACAAGTTAGAATGTATTTGTTGTTACATGTGCTTTTCAGATTTGTCTTCATGAATACCATCATATAATATATCTTTACTGAGATTTCAGTTTTTTGCTATTATTTTTGTGTCCAGGTAATGCGCTCTGATCACAAGGATGAATTCATTACGGCTGAGCTAAATCCTGTGCAGTGGACATTTGGTAGTGGTCCTAAGGTGAGATTGGAAGTTAGTTCTATGGACCTTGTCGTGTTGGCAGTTTCTATTTGTCTTATATCCGTAAATCGTTCTTGAAAAACTAGATATGTCATTATCCATCTCCCCTCGCCCAATGCACACACTCACACCCATGCATCATGCTTGTGAATTGACATGGAAGGGTGCTGTTTTTCATCCCAGAACTTTTTGAATTTACCAGATATCTAACAAGCTTCAACTGTTTCCATATTTGATTCATAATCCATTGTTGTCTTTTATCATTGATTAGATCATAATCATAGTCTGGTAGTGCATAATAGATCAAGTACTAGTTTATCCGTTCAAGATGCCTTTTTGCGCTATTCAATAAGCCAGTTGAGTTGTGAGACACTGTTTTGCATCCAGAGAAAGGAGAAGATTCAAAGCACTAGTAGATTTTTGTACATGGTATTTGCGAGTGTCAATTACTTCGGATTTAACAAGTGTATCGCATATTAGCATGTGTTGTATATATCGACAAATACTCTTCCGCGCACTATTTGATGTTTGTGTCTATTGGCACCTACTTATCTGCACACGACAAGGAAAGTTTTCTTGGAGGGTTCTGGCCATGAGTTGATTATGTGGTAACATCATGAGATTCATGACCTTAGTTCATCATACGGATGTTTTCGTGTTCTGCCATTAACCTCTCTCTATTTAAGTAAAAATCGTCAAGGTTGCACATCTTTCCAACGATTGTTAGCTCACATAGGAGAGCCTTTGTCGCACCATCAGTACGGGGCTTTGATATCTACCCATGATATCTTTTATACAATGCTAGTACTTGAGCAAAGGAGTTCCATTTTCATTTTTGTACAGATGACAATTTTCTTTTGCATGCGACTATGGTCGTATGCTCACGTCTCCTGGGGAGGTTTGGGGTTGTGTAGCGTATAATTTATTTCAAATAAAAAAAAAGTAACTGAAAAGAAGATACTTGAGCCTTTGAGGATTATAACAGTAAAAATGAAATAAAATTCAGTGTAACATGTGAACTCCAACAGTTCATATTTGCATGTTTATTATTACTGCTGTTATGAACTAGATCAGACGAAGCGAGAGCGCAAAATCGTCAAATTTCGAAATTACTTTAAAGCGGGAGCGCCTTCGGAGCGTTAATATATATATGTATGTATGTACATCTCACATACATACTTCTACGTCATAAGTGACATCCAAGATAAGTTAGAAGTAGTCAGTTAGGGAACTAGTAGTTGGATCACTTTGTTTAGTTCTTCTCTACTTGGGGTCATTTTGTAAATATTTGGAAAAGTGCCCATATATGCAATATATTTGCCCAAAAGAAAAATGTGAGGATTCATTGAATATGGTAAGACTCACGGTATGCACTATTCCCTTCCAAAAATTAAGAAAACCTCCCATCTATTCTTCTCCCCTCCCTCAATTAACTACCCGTTCATTTACAGGTACATCAGTCTCTACTGGTCAAAACTCCTCCCTTTCTCCACAGATCTTCACCACCACCCCTTTTTCATTGCTGACCCTTCTCACCCTTCCCTCATCATCATCCGCTTCACTCCCCATCTCTCCCCCGTCTGCTCTCTCTCTGTCTCTCCAAATCTTCAAGAGTGCGTGTTGAAGAAGTGAAGAGCGAGGATCCAGTGTTGATGAGCGCAATCTGGCAACAAATTCGCCCCAAATGCGTCGATTTGGGCTCGGTACGACAAAGCGGCTGTCCTGGTTGACGAATTGTGTGGTCTAGGTTATGAGTACATCTGTGCATTTCTTACTTCACATACACTTCACCAGTTGGCTTTATTTGCCTGTAGTACATTTGGGCAAAGGATGGATGTGTGATGTTTCTGCTGTGCCCTTCTTCATAAGCCTGACACAGTGATCTGATTAAAATTCCTTGCTTTTGAGCTCCATAAGTAGCTATCTGTTGTTTTTCATTCTAAATCATCGCTTATGAACTTGCTTAGTTGCTTCTGTTTAGATATTAGTACCAATTGCGAATGGTACCGAGGAGATGGAGGCTGTTATGATCATTGATGTTCTACGACGGGCAAACGCTGAAGTAGTGGTGGCATCGCTGGAAGATAAACTTGAAATTCTGGCTTCTCGAAAAGTGAAACTAGTAGCAGACATGCTCCTCGAGGAGGCCTCTAAGCTTTCATATGACCTAATTGTGTTGCCAGTAAGTTTGGCTTCATTTTCTGGTTAATATTGCACCTGATTATGCTCTAAAATGAGTTACTTGCAGGGTGGACTTGGTGGTGCTCAAGCTTTTGCAGACTCGGAAATGCTAGTGAAGCTGCTGAAAAAACAAAGGGAATCAGATAGACTTTATGGAGCAATATGTGCTTCCCCAGCTTTGGTGCTGGAGCCTCATGGCCTACTTAAGGTGTCGCCTCTATCTCAATTGTTGCAGTTCATTTCTTGTAAAATAAGCAGATTGAAAATAGTGCCCTATGAACTTCTCAATGCGATTAAGCCCAGTACAAGTTAACTTTATATACTAACAAGAATCACCGTATTATGGTGACATGATGGAGCTCAAGTCTTGAGCTCAAGCTGAGCTCAGTTTGAGATTGAAAGCTGAAGTCAAATCTTCATTTAGTAGTGAGCTACACCTGAGCAGGTCAATAGCTCTTTGTTGACGTCCCTAGTTGTGAGATTCTAGACCTTTTCATTTTCCAAAACTGTAGGCTGTCATTTTCTTTTTGTTGCTCGTAGTTGAAAGAAGTTTGATGCTTTGTATTATTGTTGGTTGGTAATTCTCTATTCCTCTATATTCAGGGCAAGAAGGCCACTGCTTTTCCGGCAATGTGCAGCAAGCTGTCAGATTCAAGTGAATCTGAAAAAAGAGTGGTGGTAGATGGTAATCTTATCACCAGTAGAGGGCCAGGAACTTCCTTGGAATTTTCACTGGCCATTGTTGAGAAGTTGCTTGGGCGGGAAAAAGCACTAGATATTGCTAAGGCGATGCTTATTGTGTGAGTTATTAGAGCTTGTACATATGGTTCTTCTGGAGATTGTACACGCCTGGTTCTGGCTAAAATTAGTGAGTTTTGTTTCTTGTTGAGGTTGTGGTTTTGGAAGTCTCTCTCTCTCTCTCTCTCTCTCTCTCTCTCACACACACACACACACACACACACATTTATGTGCCACAAATGACTGGACTGGACTGGACTTGACATTTTGCTCCTTTTGTTCTCGAGTCGAGCATACATAATGCCACTACGGGAACATAAATTTGGTGTTTGACCTGTTCTAGAACTGAGAAGGGAGAAAAAGTAAAGTCTCTAGGTTATTATGTGATATGCTTATATATTGGTTCTTTTGTTGATGAATATTTATTCAATACAAAAGAAATTATTTTACAAACAAAATCTATCAGCATCCTTCGGAAGAATGCCTATGTGGCTATATTTTTTCGAAATTCAGGTCTGGTATGTTTTGTAGCTCTACGGCTGGGGATTTGGGTTTTACTAATTCTAAGCCTAATTATTTAAATAGCTGTGTTCATCCCAAAAATGCTATTGAAATACACTCCAATTTTATTAAGTTTATATTTATATTTTATTTTTTAAAAATATATTTTATACAATTAATATAATAACCATCTAATAAAAGTTATTATGCTAAACACCAAAAATATGTTAAATACATCTTCCCTTCTCGTTCTCTCTCGTCGGTAAACGACGTTCTTTTCTTTCGCCGCGTCTTCATCCCCTTTGCTTCAAAGAAATTCAGATAAAAGTAAATCCCAAAAGCACGAAACTCCTCCTGACGTCGCTTTGCTCCTCTCTTTTTATCCTCCAAGCTTTTCCATTAACGGCGAATTGCAGCTCTTTTCTTATCCGTTAAAGGTAGGAACTGATCTTTTATGCACTTTTCTACATATATTTTTCTTCTTCTCGATTTTGTCTACTGTTTATTCTTTCGAGAGGAAGAAACAGTTAGGGGGATTAGCTTTTCATAATCACTCTAACATGACTTGCTTGTTAACTGTTCGACAAAAATACTCAAAAGAAATTTGGCTTACATATCACAATAGTGAGTGCGTAAAAATTTCATGTTATGTTTACGTATACTGGCCCTTTAATTTCATGTTAGAGGCGACACTCCAATGTGCAGGTTCATCCCCTGAGGCCATACATGTGGGATGACTTATTTCAAAACACGAGTAACAGATAAAAAAAAAATGGTTCTTTATGTCTTGAAAAGCAAAGAACAAATGTGAATTGTCTATCATGAGAGATTTACTTCTCCTTGTTTTCGTAGTAATTAATTGCATTGATTCCCCAACAGAGTACACATTTACCTTAAGGTTATATTCTTTTGTAGCGAACCTCTTGGTATCAGTATTTGCATCCAATGCCAAATTAACAGCTTCCACTACTTTTGAAATGGGAAAAGCATGTCTTGGGAGCTGTAGTTCTTTTAATTATTATAATTCCTCAAGTTAAATACTTCTCCAGCTTGGACTTTTGTTCTTTATCTCGGTAGTTTACAAAATATACAGATTGAAAAGGAAATTGTGCAAGCAACATTACCTTTTATAGGCAAAAGTTATGGGATGCCAATGGGCCACATGGCTAGAGTTCAGGACCATCGACCAATACTAAAAATGGTACAGTTCAAGTTGAAAAATGAAGTACTTTTTGGTTGTCTAGTATATTCAATCCCTCACCCCCCGCCGCCATTTTTTGAATTTATCGAATGCAGCTTGGTTGAACTGATAATATCATCTTATTAACTGGAGATGTTAGGAAATCCTTTTGCCAATGTGGTAGCAATACCTGAGATTTCAGACTGCCTCTAGCTTGTAATTAAAGTGGCATAGTTGAGCTTGTATTATTAATGCCAGAAAAGGGCCCAATACGGTGCCCTTCTACTTGGTTGTGAACTGGTAGTTACAATTTACACATGCATGTTGTTTTTGTTGAGTCTTGCGTTTATGAGATTTATCGTGCTAAATGTTTCCGTCTCATGAATTTTAATTTGATTACTGCTCATGCTTTGTAGTTTTCATGCATTTTGTCTTCACTAATGACCGGAATGTGCATGTCAAAGTGGATCCATTTTAAATTTGTTCTAAATCTTCTATTTTCCTACCCTTCAGACGGAAATGCATGCGGATAGTGGATATCCCGCTTATCTGGCTGCATGTTTGGCCTCATTTTCATTAAATAATTATATCATCATCAGTAGTTCCGGTGTTTTCGAGTGAGTTTGGGGATTACATTTAAATCTGCAAAACATCAAGGTTTTTGTTTGAACTAATTTTACTCAATCCAGACATCACTAACCTCTTATCATGTATGCCAGCCTTAATTCTATGAGTTATCGCTGAAGGTGACACAAGGTTATTCTATGGTTCATGAACTGTTGCATTTGGGAATAAAGGAAGACAGTTGGCAGCAAGTCAGAGTTCAGATGCTACATGAGTTGCGCAGGAACGAAGACATATATATGAAAATGTTCAAATCTCATTAACACATAGAAGAGTTAGCGAATTCTCTAGAATGCTATGAATCGCCATGTAGTTCTAAATCTGTACTAAATGATATTTCCACGAATATGTCACTAATTAATTGCATCATGTTACAACATTGTCCTACATTTCTTCTTACTTAACCAGTGCCTCACATTTCTTCCCGTTCGAAGCGCTCCAATACGTCCGGAGTTAAGGAATGAAGCAGCTATAACATTTGTCAATGAAAATGACTTTGTGCATGTTACTTTGAAGAGTGGGTGTCCGGTACCTCCTATTGTCGAGCATTGGATGACCCATCATCACCTTAAAGCAAATTGTGGGGAAACTGCCAATAAAGACAGAATCGATAAATTCAGGAGTTTAGTTATTCCTAATGTAGTACTTCGAGAATATATAGATTTAGAAAATAATTAATTAATTTTTACATAGAGATTTTTACTGAAACACTTTCTACGATACATTTTCAATTTATTTTCCTCAATAATGTCATCAGTTTATTTTTAATTTATTTTCCACAATAATGTCATCTTAGTTACTCCTCCCTTTTTTGCTAACTTGCATTCTGCAATCTTTCTTGTTTATATGGCTATGGACACTAACCACTTTGCATATGTAGACAATATTGGATCATGTTTTCTGCAGTCTAATGGATCCGTTTTCTGTTGAAAGCATGTTTCATCATGTTATTGGTCAAACTTTGCCATAGTCAATTGTTTTCGTCTGGTATAACAATTCTATGAACAATTCTTTCACCTAAATATCACATTTAACTCACTCATCTAGAGAGAATTTAGTACAGTGCATTGGCCGCAGGAAGATAATTTTCTCTGCTACCTCGTACGAAGGAACTTCATACCCACCGACATGACGAAAACAAAGCAAGCACTAAACTGACAGAAGTACAGAAGAACAAATATTCTGATGTGCACACAAACCGAATTGCATTAAATTCACAACATACAGAAGCATTTGCCACCAAATTAAATTCCACTATTTGATGATCTAGAATACAAGTCAGAACACCAAACCTGGTATGGTACATCGAAAATCCTACACAAACACCAATACCAAGATTTGCACATGTAAGCTAGCTACCATGTGTGTCCTAATCTAACACCTAAAGAGCAGCATTTCCTTCTAACAATAATACATGATAAATTTTACTTTGGGCATAGAAACTGTCTGGAGTCTACAAAAATAGTCTTAGTTATCAGTAAGAAACCTCACAATGTGAAGCCTTGACCTCTTTAGATTCTGAACCATGTGCTATGCTTGCGGGAGCAAAGTTGAGAGTTTGATCACCATACGATCTCTCAAAGCCTTCTCCAAAGATAATTTGGGTCGGGAGAGAGTTGAAAATTGTTGTGCCAGCAGACTCAATTCTCGGCTTCTTCGATTTTTGTTCCAGCTGGTCTCCAGGAAGAAAGGTGGCAACCAGAACCTAGAGCACTCAAAAAGTTCAAAACATAAGCGAAAACGATGGTTCTATGAACACAAAAACCCCATCATTACAACAATTCACGTACAAGCTACAGTCAGTTCTCCCTCTCCGGCACCTAAAGAAAGCCTTTCGGCTTATCCCAAAATAATTGCATTGTATTTACTATTGATTGCCCAAGGCCTAACCCTTACAAAAATGGAATTTTTCCACCCACGCGGGTTCACTTTACTCCCTCTCTTCCTTCCTTACCCCGAATTAGAAGAAGAGAATAGCCCAATTTCATTAGAAAATTAGTTCCGAAGAAGTAAAGGCTAAGCAGAAAAGTTTTTGAAGGAAAAGAAAAAGTGATTTTACCTGAAGAGATGGCAGAAGAGAAAAACAAACAAAATGAATTGCATACGGTGTAAACAGGTTGGCAAAGAGTGGTATGGCTGTCAAGTCTATGAGATGTGTAGCCTAATGAATCAACCTATGTTTCGAAAGTTCATCCAGCATATCTGGAGAGTCGCACACTCGATCTGCTATTTTAATCAAGCAATAAGCAACAACTTCCACAAGCTGGAACACAGGTAATTAAAATTAATAAGACTAAGCATTTACATCATAAGGAAATGAAATCCAGATAGGAAAAAAGACGAGATATAGCTATACATTGTCCATATCTATATGTCCTCGTACCGGAGAAGATTACACAATTTGGGAACAGCCTCCATAAAGGGTGTTCCAAATCAGGACATTCTATGTATGAAACCCTAGGTAACGTCGTAATCCAAATTGAGTAAATATTAGGAAAATGCAATGTGAGTACGATTTGTACCTTCAATAGATTGGAAAAAAGTTAAGGATTTGTTCTTGAAAATCAAAATTGATAGAAACAATGAAGATCGTTCGACCAGTGGAGAGACATCACCAACTACGAAGGTTTTAGGGATTGAGCGAGCGAATATAACCATTACCGAGTGACTTATTGAATTCTGCTCGTTAAATCGATCGTGAACGGTTCCAACAATGGCAGCGATGTCTATGATAATCAGCGATGTCCCACCGTAGGCAACAACATCGTTGTGTAACAGACAGAGAAAGAAAAACGATAGGAGGAGGGTGTATTTAATCTAATTTAAATAACATATAAAATTTATTAGTAGGTATATTATAGTAATTGTATAAAAGATATTTTTGAAAAATAAAATAAAAGTGTAAACTTAATAAAATTAGAGTGTGTAAATAACAGTTCCTTTACTTTTTAAGAGGTGATTCCTAAACATGTTCATTTAGTTAGCAGTGTCACCCATTACGTCCCTAACCTATCACATCTTTTTCTATATGGTCCTCGACCTGTTGCATGACCTATCGCATCTTTTTCTATATTGTCCCTGGCTTATTTTTTTGGTTTCCTTTCATGGCTAACATATTCAAGTTACCTCCCATTTCGTCCCTGTATTGTTAGAAACCTTAATTCCTCGTCAAAGCTTCTTGAGTTGGCCAATTGACTCTGACAGTTGACTTGGCTGCTGAATTTAAATAATTTTTTGATCTTCCAATATTCAGGAATGTAATTATTAATACATTTTATCATCGACACTATATTTTCTCACATCAATTATTTTAAATTATCAAGCTAGATACGATGTAATTAATTTTTAACTTAATCTCAAATCTAAAAAGTACTTCATTAGGAGAAAAAAGCTTTTAATGTGATAAAAGTATATTAATCTATAAAACATAACCTAAAAAATATAATCCGTAACCCAATTGATAACAATAATTCTTTGCTAGTGGTTAGGCTTGTCAAAATATTACTCATTAATTCACTTTAATATGCTAAACAGATCAATTCATTATAATATACTTAATTACAAATTTGTGTATTAAAATATGTAAAAAAATATTTTTTTTGTGCAAATGAATATTCAATATGTTAATTTGAATTTAACTTAACTCATTTATTACACAATTGAGTTAATTGATTAATTAAATGAGTTATAATAGGTTGAACTCATACAATTTGTTAATTATTATAATTCAACCTATTTTAATCCATTTAACCCATATTGACAGATTTACTTGTGATTTAAGAGGATAAGAACCGTAGCAACATTTATTACCTTTCATAGCAAA